>JBBPTX010001139.1:0-12289 GCA_038094595.1 Pulveroboletus aff. annulatus | reverse complement strand
ACAAGCCGTAGGTAGAACTAAGCTAAGGAGAAAAGGAGGTGACCCTGTTGAAGGGTTTATATAGTAAAGTGGAAGTGTGACAGTTACGTGTCACAGTGGTTAAGGGTCGGCGTGGGAAACGGCGTTAGAAATAGAAGACCAATGGCAAAACCACGCATGAGGAAGAAACGTTAAGGGCCGGCGCATACAGTGTGAGAAGAGCAGAAGATAAAGAGTACCTGCGCGGTGGAGGAATAAACACGCTTACGAGATATATGGAATGTCATGGAACGACGTGGAAGGAGCGAGGGAAAAGCGTGAGAAACGAAAAGTATTAGTTTGTTAACGACAAAAAGGAAAAAGCGTTCGTCCTGCGAGCGAATCGTAACAGAAGAAAAAGAGTACCTGCGCGGTGAAGGAGTAAACACGCTTACGAGATGTATGGAATGTCGTGGAACGACATGGAAGGAATGAGTTTTAAGCATGCGAAACGGAAAGTATTAGTTTGATATTGACAAAAGAGAAAAAGCGTTCGTCCTGCAAGCGAATCGTAACACTTTACCTACATCACATCTTTAAGAATTATGGAATTTGTTACGATTCACTCGCAGGACGAACACTTTTTCCCTTTTATCAATATCGGACTAATACTTTCCGTTTCTCATGCTTTACCTCATTCCTTCCATGTCGTTCTACGACATTCCATACATCTCGTAAGCGTGCTTATTCCTTCACCGCGTAGGTACTCCTTATCTTCTGCTCTTCTCACGCCGTATGCGCCGGCCCTTAACGTCTCTTTCTCATGCGTGGTTTTGCTATTGGTCTTCTATTTCTAACGCCGTTTACCACACTGGCCCTTAACCCTTGTGACACGTAACTGTCACATTTCTACTTCGATATATAAACCCTTCAACAGGGACGTCTCCACTTTTCCTAGCTTAGTTCTACCTATGGCTTGTCGCCTAGTTAGCACTAGCAATCTACTTGCCTTTACTCCTCAGTCTTTGTTCTACTATTAAGTGAACGCTTCGCACTCGGCCTCACCGCCTTAGTGTGTCTTTACCCTTGAACTCTCGACCCGCTTGTCAAGCTAGACAGCGGTTTACCCTCGACCCGTCAATACCTCTGACGGTACCTTGACCCAGCAACCCTACGGCTGGTCCAACGTCGTCGTCGACACGAACAACAGAACCCTCGACTCTACTAGGCGTTAGTAGGTCTATGCGCGACCATACCCATGGCCACGCGTAACAAAAGAACTAAGCTACCTCCTCGTTCGGGTACTACCACATACGCCACCCACCATAGCTTCCCACCGAAACACTCAAACCACTGATCCGCGTTGGAACCCTTGAGAGCCTCCGTGTACTTCACATTCCGACTCCTCTGACACCCCCGACGATCCCAACCAAACATATTGGGATGAAGACCCCGACAAGCCTTTATTAGACTCAGACGAAGAACTCGCTACTCGCGACCTTGCTCACAGTTTTTCTGCTTCAGTGCAGATACCTCGCCCTCAGACACCCCCATCCCCGACACCCAGACACCAAACCAGCCATATCTTCCCTCCCATCCCTCATCCCCCATCGCCCACTATGACTACCAAACCCCTTGAACACCGCATTGGCACCCCCGAGAAGTACGATGGCGATTATAGGACAGCCAAACAATGGTTTGACTCCGTCGCTTTTTATCTCAATGTTAACGCAGAGGTATATACCTCTGATCCGAAGCGCATCGCTTTTGCGCTATCTTACATGACTTGAGGTCCCGCACTTACGTGGGCCAACACCTTCCGCTCGTCGAAAATTGCAGCCGATGGCTCGATTAACATGGGCTCTTGGTCAGACTTCCGTGATGCCTTTATCCTGGCGTTCAAGCACTACGACACTACGGGCAATGCGATTGTCTGGCCCACCACCACCTGCATGACTGCCACCAAGAATGGTGGATACTCCCCTTCGCTCACTGAGTACAACGCTCAGTTCCAAAACCATTGCACCATTGCCAGCATTACCGACAACAATGTCTTGATTGGCTACTACTCTGCTGCCATCCCCAATGCCCTCATGCGCCGAATCCTTGCCATGGAAACGATCCCTACTACCATCGACGCCTGGCTAAAGAAGGCCGTCACTTTCCAGACCCACATGGAGCATGCTCGAGAAATAGCCGCTCGACACAAGACCCCCACTTGCCACATGTACCACCAGTACTCCACCCCCACCCCCATCAAAGACCCCAACGCTATGGACGTTGATGCCGTCCGCCTCCCACGTCTTACCTCTGCCGAGCGTGAGCAATGCCGCAAAGAAGGTAAATGCTTCCACTGCCGACAGAAAGGTCACCGGGCAACCAACTGCCCTATATTTACTACAAACACCCTGAGGCCGAAGAAAACCATTCGGAAGGTCATAGAAGTGGAAGTCGAGGACGAAGAAGAAGTCCCTCGGCTACAAGAGATCGATGATGAAGACGACGATGAAGAAATCAAAGTGTCTTGCGTCGCTATTACTTCTCTGGATTTTTGAAACGGAACACTACCTCGACGTCAGTAGTTCCTTCCACGTGTGCGCCTGTACTTGTATCTACATCCAAGAAATCAATGCGTATTCCTCTTCAACTCATTGATCCTTCACACACCATGATAACTGTCGACACTCGCGCCCTCATCGACAGTGGAGCAGACATCAACTGCCTTGACTGGAACTTCGCTAAGAAGCATCGACTCCCCCTCAACAAACTTCCGATACCTATCCCTGTAAACAACGTAGACCAAATCCCCAATGCCAAGGGAGCCATTCGCTATACTACTTCTCTTTTCTCCAACATTGATGGCATCGCCCAACACATACGGTTCTATGTCTTGCACTGCGGGTCCGAGAACGTGATTCTCGGAACACCCTGGTTAAAACTCACGAACCCCTCCATTAACTGGTCGTCGCAAACAATCAATATCCCCGAATCAGTAGACGAGTCAGCTGCTCTCTACCATATCCATGTTGCTAATCTTGAGCGGCACAACGATGCCCAACCTCGGGCACCCCCTATAAAGCCACCCTGTCATGTTATGGTCGAAACCGTTCCCAACCATACCCTCTCCACGTTCCTTGACCTACCTGACGGAAATCTCTACGTTCGTCGAGCCCTTCACGTTAACTCATGCCAACGTGTCCTCAAGATGGGATCACGATACCATCAGACGCACCCAAAGCTTGTCGCCAAGCTCACCACCGCCACAGAACTTGCGGCTGCTGCCGAGAAAGCCAAGCCAAAAGTCACCCTACCTGACGCCTATAAAGACTTTGCCCCAGTCTTCACCAAAGAGTCCGCCGACTCCCTTCCTCCCTCCAGACCCTACGACTACGAGATCAACGTCAAAGACTCATTCACCCCAAAGATCGGCAAGCTCTACCTGCTCACCCCAGATAAAAAGAAAGCTACTGAAGATTTCCTCGACGAAAATCTCACCACCGGCAAGATTCGCCCTTCGAATTCCCCTCAGGCCTCGCCATTCTTCTTCGTCAAGAAGAAAGACGGCAAACTCTGCTCCTGCCAAGACTATCGATACCTCAATGAACACACCATCCGCGACGCCTATCCGCTACCTTTGATCTCAGATCTCCTTTACAAACTCAAAGGTGCCTGTGTATTCACCAAGTTCAACGTACGATGGGGATACAACAACGTACGTATCAAAGACAGACACCAATGGAAAGTTGCCTTCCTCACCCATAAAGGGCTCTTCGAACCCATGGTTATGTTCTTCGGCATGACTAATTTCCCAGCAACATTTCAGTGTTTCATGAATGACTCCTTCCGCGACATGATCACCGAAGGATGGTTAGTGATCTATATGGATGACCTTCTCATCTTTTCCCCAGACGACGCCACCCACACCGAACGCACTCACCATGTCCTTCAACGGATGACGGAACTCGACCTCCACCTCAAATTGGAAAAATGCCAATTCGCTGTTCCCGAAGTCAAATACCTTGGGATGATCGTTAAGGAAGGCCAACTCGCTATGGATCCCGTCAAGCTAGACAGAATCGCCAAGTGGCCTATGCCACAGAAAGTCAAAGATGTCCGGTCCTTCCTAGGTTTTGCTAATTTTTATAGACGTTTCATCCCAGGATACTCCAACATCGCCCGCCCGCTCATCGACCTCACTAAGAAAACGATGCCTTGGACCTGGGCATCCGCCCAGCAAACTGCCTTCGAACAACTCAAAGAGTTGTTCCTTCATAAGCCCGTCCTATTTATGCCTGATATCTCTCGCCCCTTTGCCATGGCCACCGACGCCTCTAAATACGTGCGTCAGGTGGAATTTTACTTCAAACCGATGCGAATGGGGATTGGCACGCCTGTTCTTACTTATCTCAATCTTTCTCCTCCTCAGAATGCAACTACGATATCCATGATCGGGAGCTCTTGGCCGTTATACGCAGTTTCAAAGCCTGGAGGCAATACCTCCATGGCTCTCCCTTCCCTGTCAAAGTCTTCTCCAATCACAAGAACCTTACTTACTTCCGCCGCCCCCAAGATCTCAACCGCCGCCAGGCCCGCTGGCTCCTCGACCTAGCTGACTATGACTATGACATTACCCATGTTCCTGGTGCTCAACTCGCTGGCCCTGACACCCTCTCTCATCGCCCGGATCTCCTTCCACGTGTCGATTCCGACAACATCAGCGTCACTCTTCTCCCCGACGCTCTTTTTGTCCGCCTCATTGACTCTGCCCTCTCTAACCACATTGCATCCGCGTCCGCCTCCGATGATCTCGTCCTTCACAAGCTTCAAGAGATTGACGGTTCCCTTCCTTCCACCCTCCGCTCTCGCCTCACTGATTGGCAATACTCTGATAGCGTCCTCCAATACCAGGGACGCGTCTATGTCCCTCCTGACCGTGACCTTCACTGCGCTGTCATCCGGCGCTCCCACGATCATGACTCCGCCGGCCACCCCGGCTATCTTAAAACCCGCCAACTCGTCGCTTCCGAGTTCTGGTGGAACGGCCTCGCCTCGTTTGTTCGCTCTTATGTTGAGGGCTGTGCTGTGTGCCAGCACAACAAGGCAAACACTCACCCTTCGTCTCCTCCCCTTGTTCCTATCCCATCCTCGTGCTCCCGCCCTTTCCAGCAAATCTCCTGCGATCTCATCACCGACCTCCTGCTGTCCGGGGGGTTTGACTCATTATTGGTCGTGGTGGACCACGGCCTTATGAAGGGGGTAATTCTTTGCCCTACTAAAAAGACAATCACCGCCGAAGGCGTAGCAGTGCTCTTTTTCCATAAAGTCTATCTCCGCTTTGGACTTTACGAAAAGATTATCTCAGATTGCGGCCTGCAGTTCGCCTCCGCCTTCGCCAAAGAACTTGGCAGACTTCTCAATTACGATCTCTCCCTTTCCACTGCGTATCACCCACAGACCGATGGCGAAACCAAACACGTCAACCAAGAAGTCGAAACCTACCTCCGTATCTATTGTGGAAATCACCCCTCCACCTGGTCTGATCACGTCTCTCACGCTGAATTCACCCACAATCACCGCCCCCATTCCGTCACCGGCAAATCCCCGTTTTACCTCATGATGGGGTATGAACCCCGTGCTCTTCCTTCGGTAATCGCCGAAACCAACATCCCTGCCGTCGAAACCCGCCTCAAGGAGCTGACCGCTCTACGAGAAGAAGCCCTCGCATCCCATGAACTTGCGCGACAAGTCATGGCGTCCAGGTCTAAGTCGAAATTCATGCCCTTCAAGAAGGGACAGCAAGTTTGGCTGGAGGCCCGGAATCTTAAAAGGTCCGTTCAAGATCTGAAGTTCGCCGCAAAATGCGAAGGCCCCTTCGTCATCTCCGATGTCATATCACCCGTCTCCTACCGCCTCCGACTCCCACGAACGTGGAAAATTCACAACATGTTCCATGCTTCCCTCTTATCGCCCTATCGCGAAAACGACGTACACAGCCCAAACTTCCCCACACCGCCCCCGGATCTTGTCGAAGGACAGGAGGAATATGAAATAGAACGAATCATACGGCATCGGGGCATGCCGTCGGCCAGTCAATACCTGATCCGATGGAAAGGGTACTCCGCCAAAGAAGAATCCTGGGAACCTGAGCGGAATTTGAAACATTCGTTGGAGTTACTAAAGGATTATAAAAGACGACATCCTCGCGCCTTCTCCCCTGTATCTGCTCACCCACCACACCGCAAATAAACCCTCTCCACCTTCTACTCATGGCTATTGAATTCACCAATGTTGACACCCCTGCCGCTGCACCATCCACCAACCCCAACACCATCCGTCTTCCTTCTATCGACTCAGAGAGGGTCTCTCCTACTCGCCCCGCCGCCCCACAGCCTGTCAACTTCGCCACTCTTATTGGCGATGTTCCCCAATCCCACGTCTCCCCCGTCTCTGGCAGGATCCAGTCCTCACCAACGTTTACTCCTCCGCCCGATCGGGAACCTTCTCCTGAACCACCTTCGTTCTTAGGCGTGCACTGCCCCCAGCTTGTCTGTGCACCCAGCTCGGACTCCCTTGTCACCCATTCGGGATGGGATTCCCAAGTCCCACTGGATGTCTCCAGCCACCGCCACACCGGCAGGATCCAGGAGGAACGGTTTACCGATGAGCATTGTGTTCGCTTCCATTCCCTCATGTCTGATGATCGCCTCCGTGTACCTATTAGTGTTTACTCTTCCGATGGCTCACCCATTTTTACTTGATTTGAATCCGTGATGCAGCTGAACCACATCGCTGCCTTTGTCTCTGGCTCTGGCCTGGTTTTCCCTCACACCACACTTGGCAGGACCATGCAGGACTTTATCTATCATGCACGCTACCAGTCGTACTCGCATGCCTTCCAAATGGGCTATGACTCCTTCCTCCTCGATGTCGATAACCACTTTCAAGACCTAGCTGCCGCTGGTCGAGGACTTGGGAACAAAGTCCTAAGGGATAGATTGCCTATCCATTGGCAAACCCTCAACGACTGGTGAACAGGTCGAAATGGCAGAGATCGCGTCTACCCGGGCCATCCTCATTTCAATCAACGATGCTTTTAATGCCACTGTCTTGGACATACTCAATTATCCTGCAAACAATATGTCTGTACTGGATGTCGTCGACAAGCACCTGGCCATTCCCTTGCCCATTGCCCTGGATCCTCTCACCCTCTCGCTTCCTGCCTCACCCTTCCCCGTGCTCAGTCCTCATCTACGTCTACGCCGCACCACCCCCAAGCCACGTTCTGCAATGGACAAATTGTCCGTCGAGCCACCCCTCGCCGCACCTCTCGCCAGTCTTCCTCCTCCTCCCAACAGTCTTACCACCCTATGCCGACCTCACCTCACGCCCCCTCTCCTTATGAGGATGGAGATGAACTAGACGATGTCGGTTATGCCAACATCACAGGCTCCCCGGGACCTGCTTTTCGGGACTTGTAAGGAATCCTCGCCGTAGCTTCGGGTTACTAAGGGGGTAATGTTACGATTCACTCACAGGATGAACGCTTTTTCCCTTTTATCAATATTGGACTAATACTTTCCGTTTCTCACGCTTTACCTCATTCCTTCCATGTTGTTCTACGACATTCCATACATCTTATAAGCGTGCTTATTCCTTCACCGCACAGGTACTCCTTATCTTCTGCTCTTCTCACGCCGTATGCGCCGGCCCTTAATGTCTCTTTCTCATGCGTGGTTTTGCTATTGGTCTTCTATTTCTAACGCCATTTACCACGCCGGCCCTTAACCCTTGTGACATGTAACTGTCACGTTTCTACTTCGATATATAAACCCTTCAACAGGGACGTCTCCACTTTTCCTAGCTTAGTTCTACCTACGGCTTGTCACCTAGTTAGCACTAGCAATCTACTTGCCTTTACTCCTCAGTCTTTGTTCTACTATTAAGTGAACGCTTCGCACTCGGCCTCACCGCCTTAGTGTGTCTTTACCCTCGAACTCTCGACCCGCTTATCAAGCTAGACAGCAGTTTACCCTCGACCCATCAATACCTCTGACGGTACCTTGACCCAGCAACCCTACGGCTGGTCCAACGTCATCGTCGACACGAACAACAGAACCCTCGACCCTACTGGGCGTTAGTAGGTCTACGTGCAACCATACCCACAGCCACGCGTAACAGAATTCCCCTATCTATTGTATTCAATTGAGGACCATAGTTCCCTTCACAGATTATGGCAGAGCTATGCAAGAAGCTTAATATAAAGCAACATCTATCCATAGCACATCATTCTCAGACAGATAGTCAAACAAAAAGGATGATCAGAGATATACAACAATATTTAAGAATGTTCTGTGCAAAATGCCAAAGTGATCGGACTCAATGGTTGCCAATCACACAATTCAGTTATAATTCTAAGAGGCAAGCCTTGACCAAGATGTCTCCCTTTGAAGTCACTTGTTTCTATATTTTGTACATAGGAATAGAATCCATCACATCATCCTCCAAGGCACCAGCTGCTGATGAATTCCTCCTGAACCTATATGATACGACAGAGCAAACTAAATTAAACCTAGAACAAGCTCAGCTATGCATGAAGGCACAAGCTAACATATAAAGAAAGGAGACTCCTCCCAATAACATTGGAGATAAAGTATGATTATTTACAGATAACTTAAAGTTGCTGCATGAAAGTCACAAGCTCATGTAGCAATGGTTAGAACCATATGACATCATCACACTAGCCAGGGACAATACAATGATCCTTCACTTACCATCCTTCATATTATAGCTATATATTTTTCACATCTTCATCCTTGCACATATGGACACTCTCTTATCTTATTAAGAGAAAACCTGACATAGACACTGTGCTAGACACTTGGGATCTATGGGCCCTTCAAAGATCTGTGGGCATTCAGCTCTTCACATTTGCCCCACAGATCACAAGCACATATTTAATACTTTATGATCATCATAGACCTCATATCAGTCACCTTCATCACTGTGATGTGATCCCTTATCTTTAATTACCATTGACATCTTCCATTTCACCCACCCACAGCAGATCAACAGCTGGTAAACACATGTACTTATTAATCTCTGTTACAGACCAATTTCTCATGTTGATCATGTTGGGCCTAGAGGATGGACATATGTAGATATGTATCTACATTGTAGATAGTATATAAATCGAGACTGGACAGAGCTCAGTCTCCAGTCTAGTTCTCTTATTCCCCTCCTACAGTTTACATTTAAGATAGCCTTTTCTCTCAACATCTAAAAGATAGTGATTGCCCTGCAAGATTGTAGTCACAACACTTTATGTAAATCCATCCAACTGTTAATGTATTATGAGTTAAGCCTTATAAAGAAAGGCTTCAGGGACAACCTGTTATCACTCCCAGCCCTACATAGATAATCAAGGACTAAGATAATGTAACTTATATGAAGTAGAAAGAATCATTGCTAGCAGATTCAAGGTCATCACCTTGAATATCTAGTTCATTGGCTAGGGTATGATGAGATAGATCGAACTTGAAAACCAAAAGATCATCTTCTTTCAGATATGCTTGATGCTATCAGTAATTTCTACAGGGAGTATCCTTCTGTACTTTGAAGATTGCAGATGTCTCATTTGACTTTAATATGAATCTTTAATGAATGTGAAGATCTAACTATTTCCTTAATACATCCTTTTGATCACCTGGAAGTTGATCCTTAGATGGGGGGTAGTATTATAGCTAATATTTTTTACCCTTTTCCTGCACATATGGACTCTTTCTTTATCTTATCAAGGGAAAACCCAACATGAATAATGTGCAAGACATAAGGGATTTATGAGCTCTTTTAGATCTGCAGGCTTCACTTTTAGCTCTTTACTTTCACTCCACAGATTACAGCACATATTTAATACTTCATAATCATCACAGATCTCACATCAGTCACCTTATCACTGTAATGTGATCCCTTATCTTTAATTATCATTGATATCTTCCATTCTACTATCCACAGCAAATCAACAGCTGGAATCCTCATGTACTTATGTATTAATCTCCACTATAGGCCAACTCCTTATGTTGATCATGTTAAGCAGATATGTATCTAGATCAATACACAATATACATCTACAAGTAGAATATATAAAGTGAGACTGAATGGAGCTTAGTCTCCAGTCTAGTTCTCTTATTTCCTCCCCTACAGTTTATTCATAAGATAGTTCCAATGTTTAAGTGATAGTGATTGCCTGCAAAGATCATAGTCACAACAAAGAATGTGCTCTAGGCAAAATGGCTAATTATTCATTTCTAAATCCACATTATACTCTTCTTAACCTCTTGATCTGATTCATACTGATTTAATAGGTCCTTTATCCATTGAATCTTGCTCTCATATTCAGTATATTCTTATTTTCATAGATGATCACTCAGGCTTTATCCTTGTGTTTCTCTAGGATAAATTTTTTGTTTTCTATGAATTACAAAATATAATCTCTTATGCTGAGACTGTCTCTGTTACAGCTATATATTTTTCCTCTTTACATTCACACATCAGGACATTTTCTTTATCTTATCAAGGGAAAACCCGACCTAGACACTGTGCTAGACACAGGGGATCTACGGGCCCTTCTAGATTAGTGGGCTTCACCTAACTCTTCACCTCCTCCCACTGATCACAACACGTATTTAATAACCTCGTGATCATCACAGACCTTACATCAGTCACCTCATCACTGTGATGTGATCCCTTATCTTTAATTACCGTTGACATCTTCCATTCTACCCACCTGCAGCAGATCAACGGCTGGTAACCTCATGTATGTATTAATCTCCACCACAGGCTGACTCCTCATGTCAATCATGTTGGGCCTAGGGGATAGACTTATGTAGATACGTATCTAGATCGGTACGCAACATGTATCTACACGTAGAATAGTATATAAAGCGAGACTGGATGAAGCTCAGTCTTCAGTCTAGTTCTCTTGTCTCCTGCATACAAAGCACTCTTAAGATAGTATCTCTTCCACTCGACGTGTAGGATAGTGATTGCCTGCAAAGAACTTGTAGTCGCAACACTAGAACTAGACTCTCTATAACCTTTCACCCTTTCACTATCACCAGAAAGCGAATGCGTCTAGTCTCCCACTTCGCTACCCATCAACTCCAGCAAGTGAGCGCGTTCTTCAAGGCTACTAGGATAACGCTAAAGATAAAAGCTATCTAGTGCCCATCTCTTTTCACTGATCTCTTCTCCCCTTCGCAGCGTACACCCCTTGGGTTAATCAGCAGAACCCCTGGGAACCAGTAGACACCCATAGCAGTAGCAGAACCCGTAGTTAAAGAGGAGTCCAGGGAGAACTCGCTAGCTAGAGCGAGCATAAAGAGTGAGAAAGATCCCAACAATTGGCCAGAGCCAGCGGTCACAGAAGAAGAATTTTGGAGGATTCTAGAACAGGATCTTCAACCCGAAAGTTTTGGTAATGGCGCAGAAGTCGACATTATCACCACAGATCTAAGATTTACCGGGGATACCTATTATTGGAACCCCACACCCTTCTATCACACTCTAAGTCCGGCAACAGACCTCGCCTCGCTTAGATACCCCACCACCCCTATCCCTGACGTCATCAGGCCAGACCCTTTCGCTTGGCCAACAGTACAATGTAACATCCACCTAAATGCAACCCTAGGCGCAGCACAGGCAAAGAGAGAAATAAGCATTGCTAGAAGGCGATACAGAGAGGATACAGATGGATCAGAAGACAAAGAACCACATCGTGCGAAGAGACAGCACTGCGAATATCCACAGACGATCAGAAGAAACGACAGATACAGCAGGGTTCAGTTAAGAGTACAACAAAGGAAATTGTACAAGTACTAGTTAACAATCACAATGTCCTCTTTCATCCCCATAACCACAGATGATCTCCACACCAGTTTCTCAGATCCAAACACAAACAACCTAGACGCTATCGCGCAATTCGCACAAACACAAGATCAGAGATATGAACATCTCACAAATGAAATAACAAGATTGAACAATGCAGTACTCAGAATAGAAACAATGATAGCCAATCTCACTCCTCAAGCACCACCATTACCAACAAGACAACCCACGCCAGTAATCGCTCCCGTAGCTGGAGCATCATCTAGAAAAGTAGAAGTCTTTGCTGATCCAGGAGAATACGACAGATCTTTCACTAAATTCGACGAATGGTGGGCCAAAATCCAATCATGGATTCTGATAAATTGACATGCCATACCCTCTAAATGCAAAGAAGCAATCTTGGCAGTACTTTCTAGATTAAAAGGCGCAAGGGCGGGACCCTTCGCAC
>JBBPTX010001138.1:0-12317 GCA_038094595.1 Pulveroboletus aff. annulatus | reverse complement strand
TATTAAATATGTGCTGTGATCAGTGGGGCGAAAGTGAAGAGCTGAAGGTGAAGCCCACTGATCTAGAAGGGCCCGTTAGATCCCCTGTGTCTAGCACAGTGTCTTCGGTCGGGTTTTCCCTTGATAAGATAAAGAAGGCGTCCATATGTGCAAAGTAAGGGTGAAAAATATATATAGCTGTAACATAGACCTACTAATACCTGTGATCTAGCAGAGTCAAAGGTTTGATCACAGAGCAAGGATACAATAACTAAAAAATCAGTCATCAATATGAACACTAGATCAAAGGTAACCATGCCTAGTTTGATGGATCTAAGAGTTCAAAAGAGATATACAAAGGCAGGTGAGCTAAGCATGAAGTGTTTACTTAATGGTAACACAAAGATTAAGAGAGCTGGAAGAGGGTAGATTGCTAGTGCTAACTAGACAACATGCTATGGGTAGAACTAACTTAAGAAAGTGAAACAAAGAGCCTGGTTAATGAATCTATATAGAAGTAATGTCCATTAAGAACAGACATGGAAATTGTTATACATGGCTGCAGATTCAGTTATGCATAGTCCTACTAATGCTTGTGCCTAGCAGGGTCAAGGGTTCAGTCATTTGTGTATACAATGACGTAAAGACCAGCCATGGGGATGCTGGGTCGAGGTACTGCCAAGGGGTTGATGGGTCAAGGTTACCACTGTCTAGCTTAACAAGCAGGTCGAGGTTTCGAGGTAAAGATACACGAAGGCAGAAGGGCTGAGTATGAAGTGCTCACTTAATGGTAGAGTGAAAATGCGAGGAATCAAAGTAGATTACTTAGTACTAACTAGGCAACAAGCCATAGGAAGAACTAAGTTAAGAAAAAGAGACAAGAGACCCTGTTGAAGAGTTTATATAGTAAACAACAAGGGCATGACAGTTACGTGTCATAGGTTAAGGGCCAGCATGGGAAGTGGCATTATAAATGGACAGAACAATGAAGAACCCATGTGTGAGAGTGAAATGTTAAGGGCCAGTGCATTCAACGTGAGAAGAGCAGAAGCGAAATGAGTACCTGTGCAGTGAGGGATATACACACTTATGAGAGATATGGAATGTCATATAATGACGTGGAATGAGTAAGGGTAAGCATAAGAAATGAAATGATTAGTCTGATAGTGAAAGAAAAGAAAAAGTGTTTGTCCTACAAGCAAATCATAATAGAAATTGTCTAAGAGTCAGTTTGGGAAATGATGATAAAATGTTATAGAATGTAAAATGTTATGCTTGGCCTGGGTAGGGTCGAGCATAGCCCTACTATCGACCTGGTCATATAGGGTCAAGGGTTCAACCATCAAGGGGGACAGCAGTGACGGCACACGGTGATGCCCAAGGTTTCTGAAGGACGCGGAAGGGAGTGCCTCAAGCGTACAGTGTTCACTCAAGAGTTGAACAGAGACTCAAAGAGGTGGGGGAATCAAGGGGACTTTGATTAGAGGCTAGACTAAGTCGTACTCGTAGGGAGATCGAAGTTAGGGAAGAAAGGCATAAGGCCAGATCGACTGGTATATATAGTGAAAGGTGACATGTGACAGTAACATCACAGGGTCAAGGGTATGGGTTAAGGGCTGGCATGGGAAGCAGCAATGGAATGTGAAAGAACAAGAGAGAATGTGATAGAACCCACGCGTGAGAGTGAAACACGACGTGCCGGTGCACACGGTGAGAGAAGATGAAACACGTGTACGATAAGACAACATAAGGGAGATAAGTGCACAAGGATCACGTAGGTATGATGACGTACGTGAGAGTCATCTCAGAGAACTGAGGGGCAAGGGTAAAGGGGTTGGCGTGGGCAACCAGAGAAGAGCAGAAGAGTGAGTGTACGCACAGAGAAGAAAGGAAAAGAAAAGGGGAACATGCGCTGGGCACAACGAATCATAACATAAAAGAACTAGGCAAGAAAGTGAAATATTATGTAAGATCTGGCACAGTTTGCATGAGAAGAGCAGAAGAAAAACAAATATCAACATAGTAGATGATGATGGATGGAAAGTGGTAGGAGGGCTCGTGGACATCCTCAGTAGGCTTCTGGGAGCAAGGACTGGAGTCCACTGTGAGTAACCAAGATGTATTGAGCAGTGTATGTGAAAATACAGACCTGGAGTCCACTGTGAGTAATCAAGGAGGAAAAACATAGTGGCTTTTAAACTATGAGCGCTCAAATGTAAACAAAGGTAAATAGGTCAGCCACAACTGAAGTTGAGTGTTCAAATCACAGCAAGGGAAAATAATGAAGTCAAGTGTTTGAATCACTGAAGTGGCAAATTATGAGGTCAAGAATTCAAACCATAAGAGTGGCAAAAATCATAAAGGTCAACAGTAGAGAGTAAGTATGCTAACAAAAGAGATGGAACATCATAGAACAATATGAAACATGAGGGGTTCAGCATGTGAAAGGAAAGCTAGCCAAGAGCAATAGCAAGGAAAAAGAGTATACTCTAGCTGAATTGTAATATGCTACATGATTACTTGATAGACAAAGATTTTGAGTTCTTGGTCTATTACTTTGAAATGTTCTATCTTTCAGCTTGCTATACTTGTGTGGCTAGTTTTGATCATCTATTATTCTAAAACTAACTATTATGGGAATGACATATGGCTTTATGCTATATCATATTATGGATAAGTACTTTGGATTTTTAATTTGTCATTATGAGACATTCTACCTCTTAGTTTGCTATACTTGTGTGGCTGGCCTCAGTGATCTAATGCATCTATTATTCTAGAAGTGATATGATCTCATACTATATTACATCATAAATGGACTCTAAGTTCTTGATTCATTATTCTAAGATGTTCTATCTCTTAGCTTGCTATACTCATGTGATTGATCTTGGTCATTTAATATGTTTATTATTCTAGAAGTAACATCATAGATCTTGTGCTATATTACATTCATTGTGGACAAGGATTTCAAGTTCTTGATCTATTATTTAAAGACATCCTATCTCTTAGCTTGCTACACTAGTATGGCTGATCTTAGTCATCTAACCTATCTATTATTCATTATTCTAAGAATAACATAACTTTAGACTACATATATCACATTGTTCTATCTCTTAGTCTGCCATATCTATAATATATATATCCCACTTCTTTGCAGATCATTGATGTTCTTATTTATATTTATTACTCTAGATGATATTTTATACGGTCAAATTGGTAGCAAATGATTAGCTTGGCTATAATTAAAGCTATATTAGATCTTTATATATATATCTCTACTGAATAAAGTGCATGTATAGGTAATGTAATATTTCATTATATCTTTTATAAGATTTGTTTTGATCTTGTTATCCACTTTTGTTATCTCCTTTGTTTGATGGAAGTGAATAGAATATATATATTATAAATCAGAAGCTACTAGAAAGCTATACAATTTATTAAAAATTATGTGATACTATAAATTGATATTTATTTAACTATATTAATATGGTAATCTTATATTTTTAACAATTCATCATAATTAATGATTTTTTTTTGTCTTTGTCACAACAGTACCATATGCAAAGTCAGTGAAAAAATGAAATTTCTATATGTACTTTTATCTACTTTTATGCTATGAACTAATATTCATGCTCACTATGAATGGGGACATTGTACCATTACAATAATGGTTTATCCTTCAAATAGATACTCAGGCCCACACTTATTAGTATTTTACCACACACATCCATGGCAAGCAGAACTATTTTGATAATTTAACTTATATAATTGCAGCCTTTATGGTATGTACCACTATTTATACATCATATCTTATTGTTTGTACATAAAGTATTCAACAAACCATGCTTACATATATCTCTACTTGTCAACATGTCTGCCACTCACTCTCATAGCTTATAGTTGATTCACTATGTAAGCTTCTCTGAAACTGGTAGTATCAAAAAAAAGCTATTATCTTGTCTTCTAACAGTGACAAGCCTATTTTCAAAGAAATGTGTGAAAGATTAACCACATTTCAAGGAAGGAAAGAGCCTCGTTTATAGTTCTGTGATTTGCTCAGACAAGATGTTTGAGATATCTTTTTCTAATAAGAGCAACTTGAAAAAGTCTTCAATGTATAAGCAGATTAAAGTATAGAATATAGAAGATCTTTAGCATACTATTAGAAAACTTGAAGAGTAAACATCTTGTGAGATGTACATACATAGATACTATGTGATGTTTGAATATATGCACTCTTTATTCTATATGTGATTAAACTTAACATCTTATATATTCATAGCCTTTTTTAATATAGACATTCCTTTGACAACAGATCTCTTTTTAACTGATTTAGCACAACACAAGTCCAATAATGTTCTAATTTCATCAATCCTTATTGAAAGTAAAATTAAATTTATATGCAAGTGGCTATCATAGAATTACACCATCACTAACCTCAATATACCTGCCTGATATGTTAGAAAGAGGTGCTAAACATCCCTGTTAAAAACCTTATATTGAAGGACTTTGTTAAGGAGATTATTAGAAAAATAGATCAAAAGGATATTTCACATCAGAGCATTCCCTCCTTGTGAGGCTCAACCTCTTTGAAGATTTTTTTTGCTGCATCAATTAAAGCTTATATATAATATATTGTTATTTCTTTAGCCTAGTGTGACTTTAAACTATGATTTCCTCTAGATAGATTTAATCTGTTATAATCTAAAATCCTGTATGAAGTCTATAATAAGCTCAAAAACTATTCTAATGGTGACACTTTTGTAGTATATGCAATTTAGCAGTTGTGGGTATGGAAATCTTGCTTAGCACTGATTTTCAAAATAATTATAGAAAAGAAGAAGAAGGATGGCATAAGTGTTCCAATAAATTTAATAGAGCTTGACAAGTATTGCTATTATTTTTAAAGGGCTTCAAACCTTTAGGGAAATCTTTTTCTGAGTATAAGATTATGATTTCAAATTTATCTGAAATAATCATAGAAGAGAGAGGAGTAATGATATAACATCCCAATAAATTACAGGATGCTTATCCAGTGTTATCATCAGATTTCCATAATTTTAAAACTTTAAGAAAATCACTTTTTTATCGTTAGAACATGATTTTGAGTTATGGCATAAACATCTCAATAAATTGCATAGATCTTGACAAATATTACTATCAGATTTACAAAGCTTCAAAGCTTAAAGGAAATCTTTTTCTGAATATTAGATCATGATTCTAAATTTATCTGAGATGATTAAAGAGATGAAGGAGGTAATGGTATAAAATTCCAATAAATTGCATGGTTCTTATCCAGTATTACCACCAGCTTTCCATGGTTCTAATATCCTAGGAAAACCACTTCTTTATTATTAGAACATGATTCTGAATTTAGTTAAGATAATTCATAGAAAAAAAAGAAGATGTGATATAAAAATTTTAATAAATTTCATAATGCTTATCCTATATCATCATCATCTTCCTGGAGTTCTAAAGTCCTAGAAACATTATCTCTTGATCATTAAAACATGATCCTAAATTTAGTCAAGATGATCATAAAGAAAAGAGGTGGTGATGGTATAGATATGATAATAAATTACATGATGTCTAGCCAGTGTTACCAGTATCTTCACATTGTTCTAAAACTCCAGTAACATCACATCTTAATCATTAGAATATGATTCTAAATTCAGCCAAGATGACCATAGAGAAGAAAGGAGGTGATGACATATACATTCTGTTAAAATTCACAAAGTCTTGTCACAACTAATTTCATAAAGATCAGATACATTGAATTATCAATGGATTCATGATATTTTAAACATAGGAAAATTTTAAACATCTTTAATTGTATTCACAATTTCATGTTAGAATATTCTATATTTCTACTATACATTTTAGACATGCTCATCATTATTCCCCATCATATCAGTCATCTCTACTATCACATATGTAGCAGTAATAAATATAGACAAATATAAAATGAACATATATTCATTTTATATTTGTCTACTTTTTTTCTTTTGAATACTAATAATCATGGAACAATCCTATGTTTGTCACTAACAACACAGATACTTTCCTCTATAAGTTGTTTTTCAAGATATTCAGAAAAGCTGATCAGAGACTATAACACTATCAGAATGCATAGACATGGCTATTCAAGTGTACAACTTATGACTAGATGTAATGATCATATATTATGTTACATAAAAAGTGACATTGTAATAATTTAATGAAATCAATAACAAGTAGTGTGCCACTTACTCCATATTGAAGTTTTTTAATATATTTTTGTGATTGCATAGTGAACCTAAGTTCTATCACATACTGACAGTTTGTGTTCGCGAGACCAAATTTAACCTTTCCCCCTGTACTCATCCACTCTGGTCTGTCCCACAACTCCCCTGTTCCACTTTTGCATCAGCAACCTTCACCAATTTGCCACCAACAGAACCTGTAGTTGTCGGGGGTGTCCAGTGGTTTCAACTGAAGTCCATTGTGATGTGTGTGTGCCTCCACAATCAAGATGGGACTTTTTATTTGGGGAAGAAGGGCCTATGTTTGCATGGGGGGTAAATTTCCGATGCAATGTACTTCAGGATGACCCAACTGATAGAATCTATTAGAATTTGTTTCTTAACATCGAAATGGAACAAGTTGATGATATTCTCAACGTTGCCATGCAATGGCTAGTGTTATGGGTTGTCGAGATGATGGAAGAAATGGACGCAGACATACAAAGAATCAATCGCCTGCATCAAGCATCCGAAATGATTACATTCCCTATTATGTCATGGGCCCTACTTCTGATAGACTTAAAGAATGCGATTTACGACACAGCATACACATGCTACAATGTATGGTGAAATTCAGATGGTCTCAAGTGCAAGGGCGATGATCCTCCACTAGAAGTCACACCATCAAGCAAGCGACCTGCTCTCTCAACTTCTGGTGCCAGCACATTCACTCTGAGTCAGAGCATCCGGGGCACAAATAGAGGTTTCCATCGTGGTCGTGGTCGCAGCAACTATGGAAGGGGTCACAAGTAGACCTATTTTAGATGCAATGGTCATGGTCCTCTGTGTCTCAGTATTATACCTTAGTACCTGCTTGTGTCACAGTATTGCCTATATATGTACATGTGAAGAAAAAGTTGATGCACTGAGTTTGACTGTAGAACGGCACTGAAAAGTAGAAAACGTGGGTGCTACATCGAGGATAGAATAACAAGACATGCTCTTGTGGGACATCCAGCCCAAATAGAGACTTTTTGGTCAAGTGAGATGACCCCAACCCAAATGTGCAATTTGTGATTCCAAATCCTAGGATATAGGGGATGGGGAAAGCGACAATACCTGTACAAACTATCACTAGAATAGCCTGGTTCCTGTGTCATTCAAAATAATGTGGCACATCAAGGAAATGACTCATAAGAAAAATGCATATCAATGATTTCTTGCTCACTTCGTATACACCAGCTATTAGCAGCAGAGCATAGGATATCTATCATTGCCAGGTGCACCATATGAAGAACCTATGTTAACATTGCCTAAATCACTTATTATGAAGCATACAGGTCGACTGCACATGCAATAAAGAACTGTTGGCAAATTATCAGCCGGGTTTTAGATCGACATGCTTCGACACTTACTCCTGTACAGGAGAGCTTGAAGGTCAATTGTCCCAAGATTGGCGCAACGCTTTTTGAATCTGTAGGTCGTATCATGTCCAGACTCCCGAACCACATGGTCATGTAAGAAGTGCTCTCAAGCACAGGTTCATTGAGGATGCTATCATTGTACTTCTCACTAAACTCCAAGATTGAAATCCTGTGCTTGGCAGTGTATGGTTCGAGAATGTGGGTAAAGTGGGTACCTTCAGTCTCCAGGGGGATACTGAGACTGTCAGGATGATAATGAGAGAGGCTGGTTTTGGGATCCACTCTGGGTTCAGCAATTCAAATAGTATGATACTCTTTGATTGCTGCTTGTATGGCACACTTGAGCCACTGACGATTTGCCTTCATATCTGAATAATCCAGCTGATTATAGATCTGTAATGCCATACCAAGTGTTGTGACTACAATCATTGTAGGCAATCACCAACTTATCTAGATGTTGAGTGGATTCTTAAGAATGCTTTGTAGGCAGTAGAACAGGAGAACTAGACTGGAGACTGAGCTACATCCAGTCTCGCTTTATATACTATTTTAAGTGTGGATACATGTTGTGTACCAATCTAGATACATATCTACATAAGTCCATCCCCTAGGCCCAACATGATTGACATGAGGAGTCAGCCTGTAACGGAGATTAATATATACATGAGGTTATCAGCTGTTGATCTGCTGCGGGTGGGTGAAATGGAAGGTGTCAATGGTAATTAAAGATAAGGGATCACATCACAGTGATGGGGTGACTGATGTGAGGTCTGTGATGATCACAATGTATTAAATACGTGTTGTGATCAGTGGGGCGAAATGTGAATAGCTGAAGGTGAAGCCCACTGATCTAGAAGGGCCCGTAGATCCCCTGTGTCTAGCATAGTGTCTAGGTCAGGTTTTCCCTTGATAAGATAAAAAGAGCGTCCATATGCGCAGAGTAGAGGGTGAAAATAGAGGGTGAAAATATATAGCTGTAACACCAAGATCTGTTACGCGTGGCCAAGGACGTGGTCGCGCGTGAACCTACTAATGCCTAGTGAGTTCGAAGGGGAGTCGGTCGTTCGTGTATACGACGACGTGAGACCAGCCGTGGGGTTACTGGGTTGAAGGCACCGTCTAGGGTTGTGACGGTTTTACAAGTAACCGTTCATCTAGCTTGACGAACGGGTCGAAGAAGTCAAGGTTAAGGACACACGTAGGCTGCGAGGCTAAGTGTGAAGCGTCCACTTAATAGTAGGACGAAGACTGAGGAGTAATGGCAAGTAGATTGCTTGGTACTAACTAGGTGACAAGCTGTAGGTAGAACTAAGCTGAGGAAGACGTAAAGAAGCCCAGTTGAGGGGTTTATATAGTGAAGTACGAAGCGTAACAGTTACATGTCACAATGGTTAAGGGCCAGCGTAGGAAACGGCGTAAGAAGGGCAGAAGCCAATAGCACAACTATGCATGAGAGGAAATGTTAAGGGCCGGCGCATATGGTATGAGAAGATCCGAAGGCAAAAGAGTACCTGCGCAGTGAGGGATAAGCACGCTTACGAGATGTATGGAATGTCGTAGAACGACATGGAAGGAACGAGGTTAAGCATGAGAAATGAAAAGTGTTAGTCCAAAAGACAAAGTAAAGAAAAAGCGTTCGTCCTGCGAGCGGATCGTAACAAGATCTGTTCAAAATCTTGCTGTAATGTTGATCTTTAAAGATGAAATGGTCCACCATACCCTTTGCCATTGAGACTTGACCATCAACGAGGAGCCCAAGCGTGATGAAGTAGGAATCCCAATTGTAGAGCTGAATGCAAAAAAATTAGAAATGAAAAATGCCTCTAGATGAGACTCACCTTGTTGAAGTGAGCACCCAGTATGATGAATGGGATCCCTTTTAGTGTACAGCCATCCTTGCTGTCATCAATTTCATTCATGGCTAAAGTGAGAAGACCAGGCTTGGAATTGAGACTCTTTATGAAAGAAGGGTTGTTGGGCTTTGAGGGAAGAACCATAACATCAAGGTTCATGTGAGGCCTCTCGTGTGCTACCTTCTGGTAATACTTTGCCATAGCCGGTTCAGTATGAGGGATGTAGATCTGCAGTTGCACATGACCAGTTCAATTCTTCGGGTCTGCAGTAATTATCTCCAGGTCCTTCCTGTCGATGCAATGGGCAAGCGAATGCCAGGATGAGTTTTTGATTATGCATGAGAGATGATTGACTGGGTTTTCTGTTAAGCGAGCCTCATCAAGGACAATGTGCTTTCAATTATGATGGGTGTGGGAACGATGCGTTCATGGGCAACATGCAGTACTCGCCCTGATCAACATGGAACTGGACTTCTTCAGCAGGGAGTATCTCACTCGTCATGTCCAGGCCAAGTTCACACATCTTGTGCTGCTTTGCGAGCATGCGGTGCTTGTGCTGCCCTTCATATGCTGCAGCCTGGACCTGCTTCTTGTGAGCAACCTCTTCTGTTCTAGTTCAATAGATGGCTGGCCTGGTGCAACATGCAGCGATAGCTGGGGCCAACATTGATCCACACTATTGGGGTCACGAGGAAGTGCTCAACAAACTTGACATACTTCTTGTAGTTCATTAGAAGGTCCACATAGCTCTGCATAGACAAGATCAGTGTCTCCCACCCAGAAAGTGTCTCATACACCACCTCTATCTTGGACAGCACCTCCAGATTGGCTACAACAAATGTAGTTTCATTGTCAATCCATGGCATCGCACATACCTGGGAAATGCAACAGTTTCTTGCTATCAACAGTGTACTTGACGCCTACCTTGATGTCGGGCAGCGTCTCATCCAGCTTGGTCATATTGAGCTTGTCATAGCCATTGATCAGGAACGAGTGTTTCATCACAACCAGATCCAACTAGCCAGCATGGCAATGACGTCCAGTCGTCATCCCTTATTCTCGACCGACCTCTTGAAGATTTACACCAATGTCCTACCACTTCTTCAGAGCAACACAGTAAACCCATGACTCAACTCACGTTGGGCTGCTTGGTGGGGAATGGGCCACCACCAACATGTGTTGTGTACACCTTGACACCACCAATCATCGTACCAATCACCTTGGGTGAAATTCCCAAGCCAGTGCACACACTACCAATGGTGGTCGAGGACGATGTCACATATGGATATGTCACAAAGTCAATGTTGAGCATCAGCATATTCACACCCTCAACGAGAACATTCTTTTGAGCTGCCAGAGCACTATGAATATACACAACGCTGTCCATCACAAACAGTTTCAACCATTCAGCTAGGTGCTGCAGACGCTTGTGAATGACTACCGTAAAATGAGACACAATGCAGACCTTGTACTGTACAATCTTCCCCTCTGTATCATACTTGAAACAGCCATAGCGTTTGAATTGGCCCTCCATAATTGCTCAGAATTTCTCAGCAAATGTGTCATGATCGAACAGATGGTGCACACGAAGACCTGAGCAGGATGCCTTGCCAGAATAAGCAGGGCCGATGCCCTTCTTGGTCATCCCAATGCTAAAATCAACGGTCAAACAATGAATGGTGAGAGGCGTGCACCAACACACCTTGAACCACTGAGTTCCACCACTTTCAATCCATCAATGATTTGATGAAAATCAAACACCAAATGTGCGTGATCAGAAACAAATATCCAATCAGAGCATCAAAGACCTAGACATGATCAGATAACACCACACTGACACACACCACCTCCTCACCCTGTTTCTCCAACACATCAATCTCATCAAAAAAGAGAGAAGATGAATGATGACACCATTCCCAATGAGTCTGATACATTCCAGATTGACGATGCCTAGATATATCTGCATCAGTGACTTTTATTACATCCTGTCCACGATGTACCACTTGGCAACAAGTGAAAAGCAAATGTCATCGGTATCTTGTCTGGGCCTGTCAGCACCATGATTGTATGCCCTGCATTGTTCCTGCCTGCACACCATGCACAAACATCCACCTGTGTGGACAGAATATCAGTGAGCTTGCCCTTGCCTTCATTGCCCCATCATGCACCCAGCACAACTGTCACATTCAGTTCGGAGTTCAGTAAAAATGAGTGAGAACGCACCAGGCATGACACGGTGCTGACTTTTTATACCCCAAGATAAAGGTGGCATTGGCAGATCCGGCAAGTCAGCATAGCACTATGGCCGAAAAAGGCAACTCTCATCTTTTTACGTTTTTGTCAAACCCCACTCAGTCCCTTGCCATAGCACACCACACTCAAATGACATCCAGCCTTGTTTGGGATTCTGTTTGTACTCATCATTGTTGGGGCATCGTTTGATCTACAAACGTTTACACAAACCTGCTACAACTTGCATGACAAGAAAATCAGACAGGTGAGTGTTGTGTTGGTATGTTTCAAGTGACCACCATCATCACATGTTGCAGATGTCACAAGAAGAAGCGCTTGTACTGGACAAGTTGAAGAAAAAGTTTGACATTAGAGAAGAGTATTTTGTGCGTTTGTTAGACCTTGGTTATGCATATGCAAGAGACTCAATGTCGCACAGAAATTAAGCATGATGGCTGAAGAGTAATGGGAGCCTAAACGGATTGCGAGACCGAGGGATGTTCCACAGTGGGATGTCCCACCGACTTGATCTGACGTATTTCCAGATCAACTCCCTTCCAAAATCAAATAATGTGGTCACATTGTCAAAATGCTGTCAATGTTCTACCCTT
>JBBPTX010001137.1:0-12319 GCA_038094595.1 Pulveroboletus aff. annulatus | reverse complement strand
CAGCTACAAAGCAGCTCATTAAACAAGTATCCAGGTTTGCTTTAGAGCAAATGGCAACTCTGTCTAATCGTAAGTACTTGTCATTGAAACTTGTTGGATATACTATCTAATTAGTGGACTCAGAGAAACTCATGGATGACCTGAGCAGAGCATTGATACGTGACCTCAACACAATCCATTGCGAGTTTCTAAACTTGGCTGAGGCTTATATTGAAGAATTGCTTGACATCAAAAGGAAGGTGACACAGGTACCTGTTGCTGATCAGATCGAAGTGCATGCTAAGATTGTGATGGAGATGCTGGCAGACTTGAACTACATGTACCTTCATAAAGATATGGTACATGTTTGAGCTGGTTTCTATAAATCACACTGATTCTTTGTAGAGATATTTTGAGGGGGACTGTGTCTTTTCAGTGATTAGGAACACGATCTGGCATAGATTACATGCTGGACACCTCATTGATCCAACTAAATTCGTGCCCATCACTGCTCTCTCAGCCACATCAATTGTTTTCACACTCAGTGGAATTTAAGAAGACAAATATGTACGATGATTCTAATGCATGGTGGGACACAATGTTTAGCATATATAGCAGGGTTTCAGGATACCTTGAGAGGATCCTTGCCGATGAAGGCACTTGTGGGCATTACTTAGATAACATGCTGATGGAGGTAGAGTACAATCAGGCTTTCTTATGCGATGATGATTAGATTAGATACATTGTTATCTGCTCCATTACACATACCTGGTTGCTCAAAAAGATATCTGGATTTATTACTCAATAATATGTCTTAATGGGGACAAAAATGTGTGCTAAACCAAAAAGAATTCTCATGTAGAAGTTTTGCTGGGTTTTTGGCAAGCTGATGCTGCTGCATTTTCAGCTAGTCCTGCCACATTTTTGATTAATTGTGCCACATTTTTTACAGTAGACTAGTAAGTACTAAGTACTGGAAGTGGATACTGGTACAAGTCCTCAATGCCTGGACTTGTGTGGTGCGCCTCATGTAATAGTAGGCATTATTAGTGAGTTGGAAAATGTGTGGCAGGAGGGGGTCTTGTTCTCTGCCGTCAGAGATGGGTGAAAGGGTGGAGAGGTCACGAGGGTGGTTGGAGACTGGGTGTAGGGTTCGTAGAATGTTTCACAACCATAGACACAGGTGGCACATAAAGAAATAGCAGAAACCACACATCTGATCCAAAAACATCAATTCTCCCAAGTTGTGAACCGTGGAGTTATGTAGTGGCTTGTGTGTGTCGGCAGTATAGAGATAGAAGAGTGTGAAACAACAGGAAAACAGGTGATGGAACCAAAGAGGGGGAAGCATAAAGGAGAAGATGAGGATTGCGAGGATGTAAAACATCATCTAGCCAACTATGTTCCACTTGTGTTAAAGGACAAACATGAGTGCTTGAAGACCATACATGGCACCAATCATGATGAGCGAGATGATGGGGATCATCTTGCCCTCAACAGTGACTGTTACAATTTGTCAGCAGGGTCTACTCTTTTTCTTTACTTTCACTATTGGACTAACACTTTCTTTTCTCACACTTAACCCTTGCCATTCCATGTCGTTTTATGACATTCCATACCTCTCATAAGCATGCTTATCCTTCACCGTGCAGGTACTCTTAATTTTCTGCTGTTCCCACACTGTATGCGCCAGCCCTTAATGTTTCCTTCTCATGCATGGATTCTATGATGTTCTCTCCATTTCTAATGCCATTTCCCGTGCTGGCCCTTAACCTGTGACATGTAACTGTCATGCCTTTACTCTTTACTATATAAACCCTTCAACTGGGCCTTTCATCTCTTTTTCTTAACTTAGTTCTTCCTATGGCTTGTCATCTAGCTAGTTCTAAGCAATCTGTTACAGCTATATATTTTTCATCTTTATTTAGCGCATAAGGACGCTTCCTTTATCTTATCAAGGGAAAACACGACCTAGACACTGTGCTAGACACAGGGGATCTACAGGCCCTTCTAGATCAGAGGGCTTCACCTTCAGCTCTTCACTTTCGCTCCTCTGATCACAGCACGTATTTAATACATTGTGATCATCGCAGACCTCACATCAGTCACCCTATCACTGTGATGTGATCCCTTATCTTTAATTACCATTGACACCTTCCATTCTACCCACCCACAGCAGATCAACGGCTGGCTACCTCGTGTACTTATTAATCTCCATTACAGGCCGACTCCTCATGTCGATCTTGTTGGGCCTAGGGGATGGACTTATGTAGATATGTATCTAGATTGGTATAAAACATGTATCTACACGTAGAGTAGTATATAAAGCGAGACTGGACGGAGCTCAGTCTCCAGTCTAGTTCTCTTGTTCCTCTCCTACAAAGTAGCATCTTAAGATACGGTCCTCTCGACGCCTAGATTCCAAGTGGTTGCCTGCAAAGATTTGTAGATGCAACACTAGAACTAGACTGTCCATTATCTTCGTACCCAACAACTTGAACCAGCAGATGCACACTAAGCCTCCCACTTTGCTACCACAGGCTCTAAGCAAGTGAGTGCGTCCACAGGGGCATCTAGCACACGCTAGCGAAAGCGCACACCTAGTGCCTATCTCTTTTCACCGATCCCTTCTTCCCTTCACAGCATACACCCCTTGGGTCGATCAGACCAACCCTTGGGAAATAGCAGACGTACCCATAGCCCTAGCAGAACCCGTAGTTAAAGTAGAGCCTAGGGAGATCTTGCTATCTATAGCGAGCACAGGGAGTGAAGAAGACCCCAACAACTGGCCAGACCCAGCAGTCACGGAAGAAGAGTTTTGGAGGATCTTAGAACAAGATCTCTGCCCTAAAAGCTTCGGAAACAGCACAGACGTAGATGTCATCGCAACCGATCTAAGATTTACCGGTCACACATACTATTGGGACCCTACACCCTCATCACAAACCCTAAGCCCAGCAACAGATCTAGCTTTGCTTAGACAACCCTCTACCCCTATCCCTGACGTCATAAGCCACGACCCTTTCACCTGGCCAACACAGCAATGTAACGTTCACTTAGAAGCAACCCTAGGTGCACACACAGCAGAGAGAGAAATCAGCATCACAAGAAGGCGATACAGAGAGCAGTCAGAAGAAGAAAATGAAGAAGAACAACCTCACGCTAAGAGGCAGCGTAGAGAATACCCACAAACGATCAGGAGAAATGATTGTTATAGTCGAGTACAGTTAAGGGTTCAGCAAAGAAAGATCTACAAATACTAGTCTTTCACTACAATCACAATGTCTTTCCAACCTATCACATCCACCGATCTCACAGAAATCTTCAGAGAAGGAGACTGGAGTAAGAACCAACAAGCAATTGTACAATTTGCTCAAACACAAGAGCAACAATTCAAACACCTCACAGATGATGTTGCGACTACAAGACTTTGCAGGCAATCACTATCTTTTAGACGTCGAGTGGAGAGAGAACTATCTTAGGTAAACTCGTAGGAGAGGACAAGAGAACTAGACTGGAGACTGAGCTCCGTCCAGTCTCGCTTTATATACTATTCTACTTGTAGATACATGTTGTGTACCGATCTAGATACGTATCTACATAAGTCCATCCCCTTGGCCCAACATGATCTACATGAGGAGTCGGCCTGTAACGGAGATTAATAATACATGAGGTATCCAGCCGTTGATCTGCTGCGGGTGGTAGAATGGAAGATGTCAACGGTAATTAAAGATAAGGGATCACATTGCAGTGATGTGGGTGACTGTGTGCAGGTCTGCAATGATCACGGTGATTAAATACGTATGTGTGATTAGTGGGGCGAAAGTGAAGAGTGAAGCCCACTGATCTAGAAGGGCCCGTAGATCCCCTGTGACTAGCACAGTGTCTAGGTCGGGTTTTCCCTTGATAAGATAAGGAAGCGTTTGTTTAAATAAAGAAGCGTCCGTTTGCGCAAAGTAAGGATGAGAAAATATATAGCTGTAACAGATGAAGTCACTAGACTTAACCAAGCAATGGCACGCATCGAACAATTAATTCAAACACTCACCCAACCGCAAGTACCACCAGCACCACCACAACCACAACCTACGCCAGTAATTGCTCCAGTAGCAGGGGCATCATCCAGGAAAGTAGAGGTTTTTGCAGATCCTGGAGAATATGATGGGTCCTTTGCTAAGTTTGATGAGTGGTGGGCAAAAATTCAAGCATGGATCGAAATCAATCGACATGCAATTCCTCCAAAAAGTAACGAAGCAATCCTGGCGGTGTTATCAAGATTAAAAGGTGCAAGGGCAGGACCTTTCGCACAGTTAAGGCTCCAGCTAATCTACACCCCTGGAAACAATTACACTTGGGACAAATTAGAGGATGAACTCAGGCAATTGTTCGGAGGAAGTAACATTAAAGACCGCGCGACCAAGAAAATTCAAGAAATGTATCAAGGACAAGGATAGCTTATCGATGACTTTCTTGTAAAATGGTATTCAGAATACCAAAAGGTGCAACTCAGTGACCCCCATGGAGTGTGGTTACTAGAAAACAGGGTAAAAAGGTACATCGTGGACTTCATTTGGAAGAACGGCATGCGCAAAGACACCGTAGAAGCCACCATGGAAACAATGAGACATGTAGGGCATCGCCTCGAAAGCCTTGACATGATTAGAGGAAGAACACAATATAGATCGCAAGGAAAGATGAAAGATCCTAACACAATGGATATAAGTGCAACACAAAAGGGTGCAAAATCCTGCTATAATTGCGGCAAAACAGGTCACTTCACCAAACAGTGTAAGAAACCTTCCACCAAATGCGATCTTTGTGGATGGTCCAACGGTCACAAGAAAGACTGCCGACGCAGGCAGGTAAGAAGCATGTCTTCGGATGATGTAAAAAGCATTGAACACATTTACACACCCGGCACACAAGCCGAGAAAGGAAAAGGGCGTGACCCCACGGCAGCCATAAGGGGTATGTCGTTCGAAAAAGCAAGGGCGTTCTTCAGGGACGTCGAAGATACCGAGAATAAGAAATCGGCAAAAGGCAGAGCCTAGATTTAGGAACTGGGTCTAATCTAGGCGAAGGTAAGCACAAGCAGGTACATTTTCCAACGGACAATCGTTTCTCTAGTTTACATATTTACGATACAGAAGCAGCGCCTTCCACTATTATTCCTACTTCTTTGCCAACAGAGGAGTCCTCTCAGAGGCTCGGCTGGGGCGTTACACCGGTGCTTAATTCCTCTTCAAAGAAAGCTAACCCTTCGATCTCACCTGCAGATCAAATCCCAGATGAAGGTATCTTTTGTAGATCACTCAAAATCGATAATGAACTAAAAATGAAGATAAAGGTAAAACCTAAAAACACTGATCAAGGTTTCATTTCAGTATCAGCACTCTTGGACTCAGACGCAAACTGCGTCTTTGTAGATAATGTATTCGCAATGCAATATGCCCTCCCACTTAGGCAACTCACACAACCCCTCACCGTCTATAATGTAGATGGTACACAGAATGAAGCAGGCAAGATCACACATGTCGCCTCCCTTCTATTAGATTACAAAGGGCATCGAGAAATAGTCGAAGCGGAAGTCACCAGTCTAGGAAAGAATCAGATGGTGATCGGCTATTCTTGGTTAAAGAAACATAACCCAGATATTAATTGGAAAACTGGGAACTTTAAATTAAGAAGTTGCGGAAAGGAATGTTGGGAGCTTAGAGATAAGAGCGTCTATCTCAGGTTATTAGAAAAAGAAGAGCAGGAAGCTCAATATAAAGTCTACGAAAAAATAAAAACGTTAAAAAAGGAACAAAACAAAGAACAAGAACGAAGTGTCAGAGTAGGACAAGCGGTGGATGAAAAGCTCAAATCTCTCATGGATCAAAAGAAGTCTGCTGCAGAACTCGTGCCAGAATGCTATCATGAGCATCTGAAAGTATTCGAAGAAAAGGCATCCACTAGAATGCCCACATGGAAATCTTGGGATCATGCCATTGTTACAGCTATATATTTTTCATCTTTACTTTGCACATAAGGACGCTTTCTTTATCTTATCAAGGGAAAACCCAACCTAGACACTGTGCTAGATGTTACGATCCACCGTGCTGGGCACGTCTTTTCCTTTTTCTTTGTCTTTTCCCTTGCGCGTATGCTCACTCTTCCGCTCTTCTCACGGTTGTCCGCGCCAACCCTCTACCCTTGTCCCTCGGCTTTCCGAGGTCCCCGTCACACGTACGTTATCCTACTTACGTGTCTTTGTGCACTTATCTCCCTCGTGTTGCCTTATCGCACACGTGTTCACCCTTCTCACACCGCATGCACCGGCACTTTGTGTTTGCTTCCCTTCGCGTGGTTCTTACGCCTTCTATGGCATTCCTTCGCATTCTATTGCCGCTTCCCACGCCGGCCCTTAACCCATACCCTTGACCCTGTGACGCTACGGTCACACCGTCACCTTTCACTATATATACCAGTCGATCTGGCCTTATGCCTCTTCCCTTAGCTTTGCCTTCCCTGTGGTTTCTCGCCTAAGTCCCTAGACAGAACCAATATATCGCATCGCTACTCCTTAACTCCCACCTCTACGAGTCCCATTCGACTTTTGAGTGAACCTCGACGCTTGGGACACTTCTCCCTCGCGTACCTTAGTCGCCCGTAGCTACAGGTTGCACCATCACCGTCGGCATCCTCGCCGATTGATCTCCGTATCTCGTCTAGGCGAGATAAAGCAGGGCTACGTGCGACCCTACCCGGGCCACACGTAACACTAGACACAGGGGATCTACGGGCCCTTCTAGATCAGTGGGCTTCACCTTCAGCTCTTCACTTTCGTCCCACTGATCACAACACGTATTTAATACATCGTGATCATCACAGACCTCACATCAGTCACCCCATCACTGTGATGTGATCCCTTATCTTTAATTACTGTTGACACCTTCCATTCTACCCACCCACAGCAGATCAACGGCTGGTAACCTCATGTACTTATTAATCTCTGTTACAGGCTGACTCCTCATGTCGATCATGTTGGGCTTAGGGGATAGACTTATATAGATATGTATCTAGATCGATACACAACATGTATCTACACGTAGTATAGTATATAAAGCGAGATTGGACGGAGCTCAGTCTCCAGTCTAGTTCTCTTGTTCCCTGCCTACAAGCATCCCTCATAAGATAGTCCTTCCGTTTGACGTTTAGAGATAGTGATTGCCCTGCAAGATTGTAGTCGCAACACTAGAACTAGACTGTCTTCATCTTACAACCCTTTCACTATCTACCAATGACAGCAGACGCGTCTAGCCTTCTCCCTTGCACCACAGGCTCTAGCAAGTGAGCGCTTCTTCGGGTATCTTAGAATAGCGCTAACAGAGGCTCGCTATCAGTGCCCATTACCTTTCACCGATCTCTTCTCCCCTTCACAGCATACCTTCCCACCGTTGATCTAGCCAGACCTTGGGAATTAGTAGACGTACCAGTAGCAGTAGGATTACCAGTCAAAGAAGAGCCCAGGGAGTACTCGCTTGCAACTGCGAGCACAGAGAGTGAAGAGGATCCAAACGACTAGCCAGACGTTGCAGCCACAGAAGAAGAATTCTGGAGGCTTGTTGAACAAGATCTAGAACCGCACAGCTTTGGAAATGGAGGCGAAGTCGACCTAATTGCCACCGACATCAGATACATGGGTCATACCTATTATTGGGAACCCACACCGTCAGCACACACCCTTAGCCCCGCCACAGATCTAGCCTCACTTAGATATCCAACAACCCCTGAGCGGAGTCCATCCAGATCCCCTCAGCCTGATCCTTTTGCGTGGCCAGCAGCACCATGTAACATCCGTCTAGAAGCAACTTTAGGCACACAGCAATTCATCAAAGAAGCAAGCATAGCAAGGAGGCGATACAGAGAAGCCTCAGAGGAACAAGAAAGAGAACAACCTCACGCTAAAAGGCAGAGACACGAGTATCCACAGACGATCAGTGTTGCGACTACAATCTCTTGCAGGCAATCACTATCAGATAGACGTCGAGAGGAGGAGATATTCTTAAGACTATTGTGTAGGCAGAGAACAAGAGAACTAGACTGGAGACTGAGCTCCGTCCAGTCTCTCTTTATATACTTATTCTACTTGTAGATACATGTTGTGTATCGATCTAGATACGTATCTACATAAGTCCATCCCCTAGGCCCAACATGATTGACATGAGGAGTTGGCCTGTAACGGAGATTAATAAGTACATGAGGTATCCAGCCGTTGATCTGCTGCGGGTGGTAGAATGGAAGGTGTCAACGGTAATTAAAGATAAGGGATCACATCACAGTGGTGGAGGTGACTGATGTGAGGTCTGTGATGATCACGATGTATTAAATACGTGCTGTGATCGGTGGGGCGAATGTGAAGGGGTGAAGGTGAAGCCCACTGATCTAGAAGGGCCCGTTAGATCCCCTGTGTCTAGCACAGTGTCTGCAGTCGGGTTTTCCCTTGATAAGATAAAGGAAGCGTCCTTATGCGCTAAGTAAAGTGTGAAAAATATATAGCTGTAACAATCAGAAGGAACGATCGTTTTAGCAGAGTTCAGCTCCAAGTACAACAGTGCAAAAACTACAGATACTAGTTAACCCCTTTTACAAATCACAATGGCCATTTCCATTGCAGACTATGTTGCCGCCCTTACCAACCCAAACATCGATTGGCATGACCAATTGAACACCATTGCCCAATATACAGCAGAACAAGAACAACGCTATTTCACAATGAGAGATGAAATGGCAAAAATGAATGATGCACTAGCTAGCATTCAAGGAATGCTTAGCACCTTAACACAGCCCAAACCACCAACCAGACAACCCACACCAAGCGGATCAGGAAGAGAAAAAGAGAAGGAGGAAAAATCATCCTACACCTCTTCAAGAAAAGTAGAAATCTTTGCAGACCCAGGAGATTACGATGGATCCTTCGCCAAATTCGATGAATGGTGGGCAAAGATCCAAGCATGGATCGAAGTAAACAAACATGCCATAAAGCCAAAATCAGGAGAAGAAATCTTAGCAGTACTCTCGAGATTAAAAGGGACAAAGGCTGGACCTTTTGCACAACTAAGATTGCAACGCATGTACTCAAACGAAGGGTACAGTTGGAACGACCTAGAAGGAGAACTAAGAAGTCTTTTCAGAGGTAGTAACATCAAGGATAGGGCTACCAAAAAAATCAATGAAATGAAACAAGGACCGAATCAACCAATTGATGATTACCTTGTCAAGTGGTACACAGAATTTGAAAAGGCCGAACTAGGAGATCCACATGGGGTATATCTCCTAGAGCAGAACACCAAATGATATCTCATGGATTACATTTGGAGAAACAATCTAAGAAAGAACACGGTAAACGAAATGATGACCACACTGCGAGAAGTAGGAAACCGTCTAGAAGCCCTAGACCTTATTAGAGGAAGAACACAGTATAGGTTCGGATCTAAGCCCAAAGATCCGAATGCAATGGATATCAGCGCAGCTCAGAAAGGAGCCAAATCTTGCTATAATTGTGGCGAAACAGGCCATTTCGCCAAGCAATGCAAGAAACCTTCCACTAAGTGTGAACTCTGTGGATGGTCTAATGGCCATAAGAAGGACTGCCGAAGAAGGCAGGTAAGAAGCACGTCCTCGAATGACGCTAAAAGCACTGAACACATTTACACTTCCGGCACACAAGCCGAAAAGGGAAAGGGACGCGACCCCATGGCAGCAATCAGGGGCATGTCATTTGAAGAAGCAAGGGCGTTCTTCAGGGACGTCAAAGATGCCGAGAATAAGAAGTTGGCAAAAGGCAGAGCCTAGATTCAGGAACTGGGTCTAATCTAGGCGAAGGTAAGCATAAGCAGGTACACTTTCCAACGGACAATCGTTTCTCTAGTTTACATGTTTACGATACAGAAGCAGCGCCTTCCACTATTATATCTTCTTCTTTGCCGATAGAGGAGCCCTCTCAGAGGCTCGGCCGGGGCGTCACACCGGTGCTTAATTCCTCTTCAAAGAAAGCTAACCCTTCGATCTCACCTGCAGATCAAATCCCAGACGAAGGAATCTTTTGTAGATCACTCAAAATAGATAACGAACTAAAAATGAAGATAAAGGTAAAACCTAAAAACACTGACCAAAATTTCATTCCAGTATCAGCACTTTTGGATTCGGGCGCAAACTGCGTCTTCATAGACAACGTATTCGCTACGCAACACACACTACCACTCAAGCAGCTTGCACAACCCCTCACCGTCTATAATGTAGATGGTACCCAGAATGAAGCAGGCAAGATCACGCATGTTGCATCTCTCTTATTAGATTATAAAGGACACCGAGAGATAGTCGAAGCAGAAGTCACCAGCTTAGGAAAGAATCAAATGGTGATTGGCTATTCTTGGTTAAAGAAACACAACCCAGATATTAATTGGAAGACTGGGGAAATTAAACTATGAAGTTGTGGGAGAGAATGTTGGGAGCTGAGAGATAAAAGCGTCTATCTCAGGCTTCTAGAAAAGGAAGAGCAGGAAGCTCAGTATAAAGTCTACGAAAAAATAAAAACATTAGAAAAGGAACAAAACGAAACACAAGAACGAAGTATTAGAATAGGTCAAGCAGTAGACGAAAAGCTTAAATCCCTTATGGATCAAAAGAAATCCGCCGCAGAACTTGTGCCAGAATGTTATCACGAGCATCTTAAAGTATTTGAAGAAAAAGCATCTACTAGAATGCCCACACGAAAATCCTGGGATCATGCCATAGATCTTAAAGAAGATTTTCAGCCAAAGAAAGGAAGACTAATACCCCTGAGTATAGACGAACAGAAGGAAGTATCGGACCGGCTAGAAGATCAGTCATCAAAAGGGTATATCCGACCTTCTAAATCATCGCAGACGTCTCCAGTTTTCTTCGTGCTGAAGAAAGATGGGCGAAAACGCATGATACAGGATTATCGCTATCTAAACTCACAAATCGTGCAAAATAACTACCCCCTCCCCTTAATTTCACAACTCATAGATCGATTAAAAGGAGCGAAATTATTCACCACGTTGGATCTCAGATGGGGATACAACAATGTACGCATCAAGGAAGGCGACGAATAGAAAGCAGCTTTTGTCACACATAAGGGAACATTCGAACCCCTGGTTATGTTCTTTGGATTGTGCAATTCTCCAGCCACCTTCCAAACTATGATGAACAAATTATTTGCAGATATGGAAGACGTCATAGTGGTCTATATCAATGATGTCATGATATTTACCAAAACGGACAATGAACAAGAACACGCAGAAATCGTCAAGAAAGTATTAAAACGACTAGAAGAGAATGATCTCTTTGCCAAACCAGAGAAATGTCACTTCTTCAAGAAGGAAGTCGACTACTTGGGAATGGTCGTAGGACAAGACGGGATCAAGATGGATCGCAAAAAGGTCGACGCCATCTTAGATTGGCCAGCGCCTACTAATGTAAAGGGAGTACGAAGCTTTCTCAGTCTTGCAAATTACTATCGTCGCTTCATAGAAGGATATGCGCAAGTCGCTAGACCTTTGAACGACCTCCTAAAGAAGGACGTATCTTGGAAATGGGATTCCCCACAACAATACGCTTTTGATAAATTAAAAGAATGCTTCACCAGAGCTCCTATCCTTGCTTATCCAGACATTGATTGTCAATTCCGATTAGAAACGGACGCTTCTGACTATGCAACGGGAGCAGTGCTATCTATATTAAAAGAAGACAAATGGCACCCAGTGGCGTTTAGCTTGCATTCGATGTCACCCGAAGAAAGGAATTATCCTATAGCAGACAAGGAGATGTTGAGCATCATCAGGGCGTTAGAACAATGGCGCCATTACTTAGAAGGGACAGAGCATCCATTTGAAGTATGGAATGACCATGCAAACCTTCGATATTTTATGAAAGCACAAGATCTATCTAGAAGACAAGCTAGATGGGCACAATACCTATCCAGATTTAATTATACCTTTGTATACAAACCAGGATCGTCTAACACAAAAGCAGATACTCTCTCTAGAAGAGAAGATCACGCAGAAGGAATAGAAGACGACAATAAAGGAATAACCATGATATCCCCAGAGCGGATAAGGACAACATCATCCAAAGTCGCAATCTACGATGAAGGGGCACAGCTACATCAAGACATATTTAATCAAACAAGTCTTCTGACAGAAACCGAAGTACAGAAGTTATGTAAGGAATACAAAGTATGTGAAGAAGCGAAGGGGCTTCTTTACCAAGAAGGAAACCGGTTATACGTTCCGGCCAAAAACGGAGATAACGAAGATTTAAGAATCAAGACCCT
>JBBPTX010001136.1:0-12320 GCA_038094595.1 Pulveroboletus aff. annulatus | reverse complement strand
TAGCTCGTCGTCTGATTTGTCTCACCCAACCCAGGTCAATCTTTGGACGTCAGCACACTACTTCACTGGCTGCCGAAGGACTCAGAATTGAAAATCTTTCTGTTGCTGCTTCGTTCACTGATTGATGCGCCTGTTCAAGTCACTAGGCACACCTCCAACCCAATCTATGTTCTATGCAGGATGATTCGCAAGCTGTAAGTGTATCGGGGGAAATGATTTCATGTACTAGCACAGTTGTGGGAGGATTCCAAGTCATACTTGTAGGAATAAATTAGTATTCACCCTGATCTGTATAATATTGTATTCGCCAACCATTCAACGATCTCGCACACAAGAAGAAAGCCGCAGCAGATAATTCTTCATGGCACTATTCTCAGAATCTCAGGCTTGAGAATGATTTCACATCAAATCTATGATTGTAGAAAATTGGTATCTCGCATTGTCAGTTCACGATATTAGTGAGTCGTTGGAAATCTGATTGTACCCTATTGAGATGCCCCATAGTACTTCGAAGTGTAGTAAATTGGAAACATACATCGATATTAAATTGGCAACCTGCACTATCAATTTGTGTTCATGACATCACATGGAATGATTTGTTAGACTGGCCGTCTAGATTAGCTCTGCACTTCGCAGACAAATAGTAATAGTAATAGTCATTCGTGGCACCACAAAGATAGTTTTTCGGAACTAACCATCAGAGGCACGGCTGGAATCGGATGAACTAATCGTTGAATAAATCCGAGGATTCAAAAATGAAATCTAGTTTATTATCGACACTTGATATGGGAGGCGAGATCTGATTCGTTGTAATTCAGTTTGAATGTTAGCTGATTATCCTGAACACCTGGCAAATTCCCGCCATTCTCAATCCGTATGTGCATCACAAACTCGTATAAGTGGGTTATGATGGCCGATGCCAAAATGGATCATATTGTGTCCATTTCGACATTTATAACTCAAATATATTACAGTACAAGAAAAAATTAGTTTCAGTGGTGCTCACCGACGATTCTGTCTGGACGGTCACGGTAAACATTAGTAAACAAAACCACGCAGGAATAAAACGCAGAAATAATTGTAATTGATCCGGGCCCAATGCGATTCTGTCAGGGAAACCTCAGAATGTCTAATGGGACACATCACGATCACTTCCGAATTAGATTGACATTCTCCATTAGTCAAACAAGGCTGCTAGGTAGAGAGTTGTAAATAGCGCCGCGCACCAAGACCTTCAACGTCCATTATAAATCAACCCCATAGGGCTCCTGCTCCACGTGTCTCAGAACAGAAACAGGAGGCGAATTATCGGGGCCACAGACAACCTTGTATTGATGCTCCGAGTGACACATAACACCCTTCTGGTGTTATCTTATCAAAGAAATCTAAGAGCCCCACGTGGCTAGTAGGGAGTACCTTCGAACTAAGCTAACGCGGACGGTTATGCGTCTGACATTCGACCATGGTAACCGGGGACAGATTGTCTGGACGACCTCTGCGTCATCACCGCCGGGCTCATGACAAATGAGTATAAGACGACAAAAAGAAATTACAAAACAGAGTTCGAAAAACTTTCAAGAGACGAAATGATTCTGATTGACCAAAAGTGCCAAGTCGGGTATGTATCGAGTACTGTCAGTAATTTGAAGGTGGCATGATTCGTTCTGACGGCCAGACACGTGAACACGGTCATGTTCGAGGTGGTTAAACATCGTTCATCAGGGTGTGTGGCCCGTATAAGGGTATGGAGGAACTGACGAATGCATCTTGCAATAGGGCCTTGACTCTGTTGACTCCGCGAAAAACCAATGCTGCAAAAGTTTCAGAGATAGAGCTTGACGACTTCATAGAACTTTGTTGTCGGCAAAAGTGCAGGCATCCCATGGACATGGCTGGGTTCTCAGAAATGACCAGTAGCCTATATGCAGGCCGTCGTATGGTTTTCCACTTCTGCACGCCTACGCGAGGGGTCGTTTTTACATGTAGAGTTGTGATACAACGCTTTCAAGTTCTTTCGGCCGCTTCTATTTGCCAGTTAAACACCGGGGACATCAAAATGCGTGGGGCCGTCTGTCACTCACGAGGCATATCTTGGGAGCGCTGGGTTATGCGGCCTCGTTTTCGTCCTATGCAGCACATGAGTAAGAAACCCAACAACTTGACTCGAGAAATCGACAAACGATCCTCCAAGGACCTTTCTATCGTATGCTAAATTATGTAAATCAACACGTACACACAATGTCTGTAAGATTGAGAATGTGAAATACGCACCCTTGAAAAAACGCCAACGGGTTTATTTGCGTTAGAGGTAGTTCCCGACCTCAAGGTCGGGGAATCGTTGTCGGAGAGGAACTTCGTCGTGCTCGTTGTACGAGAGATAACAGGTCATGTCTACGGGTGAATCAGCTTGGACGTTGCACTCTTGCGCCGGACGAGCCTCGGGCAGAGGCGCATCGTGGAGTCACTTATAAGGTGTGTAGGTCATCGGCGTGCAACTTGAAGTGTCAGCCCAAGCCGGACACTGCCACGGTTCGGAGTTCAAACGTCCAAACGAGTGTGACGTCTTTGTGTCAGTTCCGTGTTGAGCGTCACCTCTCCAAACCATTAATTGGTCTGTCGTCGTTCCTCATCCACATGTATGGGAATACTCCACCAAGTCCATGGCAGGCCGAGACTTGGATTGATGAGTCTTTCAAGCCCCCATACCGACACCTCGCCGCAGGAGACGATGCAACGGTGATAGAGCTCACTGTGACGTGTGTTCATATTTAACTCACTCAAGAACGGCCCGGGCCTAGAAATCAACCCTCATGGGGTGGGAGTGAGAGCCACTCGATTTCTAGAATTGAAAACCGAAATAGAACGACCGAATCAACTACATTAAATACTGATATACGCATACTCTCCCAGGCTCACTACCGGTGAGCAAGCCCCAATTCACTGGCAAACACCTGGCGTGCAAGAATGAATCATTGCTTGCGACAAATCTGCTCTGCATCCCAGTGTTCCGAGCCCACCCCCTGAGAAACGAGGAGCATGTTATTTGGGTCGATATCTTGCTTAATGGATAACAAGCGATCGTAGTTGCTGCCCCAGTTGGCTTGTGTGAAATTCTGGACGAGAATGTCGGGCTGCAGCAATGATGAACAGGTTTGTGTGAACGGTCCATATATCCAGGTGTGCTGCGTCCAAGGGCTTACCTCGTTCAAGTACTGCGCTGGGCAGGTTGGCGTCAACGCACGCACGGGTGCCAACGAATCACTCAGGCGCTGGCGGATTGCTTGGATCTCGCTCTGAGATGCGCCATCTTTCCATTCGTCAAAAATTACCAGATTGATGAGCGTCGCACGCCATGCCGGGTGAAGGGCGTTAAAATCCGGGTCGTGCCCCTGGATGACACCACCAGCGTATCTGCGAAAAAAAAAGGTTCCTTGAGCACGAGAGTTAAATCACGGGCGTGTGACGTACAATCCGACACCCCCAGGAATCTTGGACATCGCTTCCGAGAGTTGATGTATAGCGGTCATATTCTCGAAGACACTGTCGGGAATAAGCCACGATGCCGACGCGCTACCGGTACCACCACCCGACACATAACTGAACCCGACCACGTCAGCCGTTGGATGCACGATGTTCGCATTCGCCCAGGCCCCAAAGTGAGGGAATGACTTGGCAAAATTAGTCTTGATAGTGACTCCCGGCATCTTTTCGACCCTTCTAAACCAGGCGCCAATTGTGAAATATTCGACGTCCTCGTTACCGTCCACGACGATGTACATGAGTGCAAGGTAGTTGTTGAGTCCAGAAAATGGATAGTACCCTGACCACCCCATTTGCGCAAGCCTAGGAATTTCATAATGGAACGAGTCGAGGAGCTCCACATAGGTGGCCGAGTTATTCGCTGTTGCCTCAAAGAACACTCCGTACACGGGGTACTGGGGTTGGACCTTGAATGTCATCGATGTAGCGATACCGAACGATGGCCCTCCACCGCCACGAATTGCCCAGAACAAATCCGTGTTTTCGTACATGTTGGCCGTGACAAAGCTAGCGTTTGGGAGGACAACCGAAACTTCGAGGAGACTATCAGCAGCTAAAGGTAGAGATGCGAGCATTAGCAACGAAGCGAGTTATTACAATAGAGAAAGTATGTACCTAAGCCATCGTAGCAGGATATAATGCTCTGGCCACCACCCAGCGTATAGCCAAAAACGCCGACGGATCCATTGACAGCCATAGCACCTGCCATAGTGACATTATTGTCGTCTGCAGCTTTGTATGCTTCAAACCACTGAGTACCAGGTAAAGTCGTCATAGCTACACAGAAATTCAGTGATAAACGGTTTGTCGCAAGGAAGAAAATCACCTGGGATGAGATGACCCCACTGTCCGGTGCTGTAGGTGAAATCAGGGTGGAATGTAGTTCCTTTCCAAAAGTGAGTCCAAATCAACATGGACCCGGTGCCAAGGCCACGTCCAAGGTAATCGTGTCTACGATTTACACGGCCGTCAATCTTGAACTTACTAGTGGAGTCAAAACGAATTGAACTCACCCTTGGGCCTTGACAACCACCTTCAGATTATACTGGTTCGCAAAGGCCATCGCAGCTCGCACATCCTTGACTGAGGTAGCATTGATCCCAACAGACGGCACCCGCCCTTGTCCGCACGGTGTTGTCCGAACGTCCTTGATGAAGCACCAGGAAGTAGCGTTGAACTCCCAGTCATCAGATATGGACCCTCCAGGCTGTTCCGTAATCCATAGCCTATTTCCATAGTTGTTCTGGGCTTCAGCACACAACACGGCATTGTAGGTGGGATCATGGCAAGGGTACCCCGGCGGGTGAACGTCAAACACGGGCCATGTCAAGTTGGCAGAGAGCGCATCCCATGCCGGCTTGGATGGCCAGCACTCAGTATTGTCTGAGGTGCATTTGCAGTCGGCATTTTCGGCAGAAACGAGAGCGGTCGCTGCAAGTAGTGTAGATAAAAGAGCAAAGGAGGTTCGAATCATGTTAGGACGTATTGGTCTGGATTCTGTGTGCCCCACCATCCGACTATTTATAGGCTTTCCAAAAACCTGCCAGCCTGTGGAAGGAAGAAAATGGGTGAGGCTCTTAGTCACGTCCACAGCGGATTGAACGGGGAACGCATCGGCAGTGACACTCTTTACCGCCTTTCCCGTACGCTTCTTCTCGTGTGCGACCAGGTCACCGGGCGGTGTCAGCGCCAAAATGCTGGTCAGCTTCCACCAGGTTATGAGGAATTCACGCGCGTATAACTTGTCGAGGATGGGAGGGGGGTCGGGGCAAGGCGGGCCAGCTTGGCATCTACAGGGTTTTTGAGCGGGCGTCCCTGCGTACGACCTTTCGGGAATCTGCAATCTCAAACTCCTGTAACAAATGTGTCTCAATCCATAACCAGGTATGAGACTGGCTATGATGAAACCTGAAAGCATATGTACGATGAATGGCCGGGCTCCCATCAAATGGATATATACTACAGACTTGTTAAACCCTAACTTGCACGAGTTCGACACGTGAGCGAAACAACCATCCAAGCGATCAGTGAGAAATATTGATACACAAAGGAACAAGTGAATAAAATGTAAAAATCCACCAGTCTGACACTGACAGATTGATGTGGCTGATCCACGACCCTGTATGATGCCCCCCTATTACTTGACCACTGCATATAATCTCCGAATTAGGTCGATGCGGGCGGTGGTATGCCATCTGATACTCAACAACTAGTCCTGCAAAGCCAGTAACAAGCATTCAGTTGTCATGCCATCATGGTGGCAGAGCTCCTGCTCCTCAGTGTCCTCACATATCAGAATAGGACGTAAAAGAGTTGCCAGAGCACATCTTACCCCATTTCGGTGCCCATACAATGACATAGGTCATCAGAAAAGTGGTAGAGACACTTTCGTTCCGGAAACAAAAACTCCTGTCACGCAGCTTGCTTACTTGAAACTCGGGGCTCTCCGGACAGCTTTCTCTATCGAATTAGCGTTTTCTCCACCTCTTGCATACTGTTCTCCATGAACAAGAGTGACCCTCGGCGATTCCCAAAGATAAGATGAAAGGAGATACGGATATACTGACATTCGACCAGCCAGTCCCCTGAAGGGACAAAAACTGAATCCATCAAGTTGAGTACTAGATATACGTTTCGGCGGAGTAACACAGGGACTTAATGGATGTTTCGGACAGTGCCTTCCACTTCTATCGTGTTTTGTCACGGTCTTCCGTTATCTCTTCCATAAGCGAATGTAAGGTCCGCTCCGAAGTTGACCTTAGATTACAACACATGAGATAGTGGTGACATATATAGCTTGTGGAACCAGTGCTACCACAGATCTTGGAAACTGTGGGAACATTGAGGAGCTAATGTTGAGAACCCTGGCAAGATAACGAGGTGTATGCTCGAAGGAAGAAGACCCGGGGTTGAGGCAACCTGCTACATAAAATTGTCAGTGATTCATTCCATTCAAAGAAAACAGTCATGAACCTAAAAATCCTCGTAGTCTCCCAAGACTACCACTGAATGAGTACGTTGAGTAGAACAACATTGTATGGTCGTTCTACATACTTTTAAGAAGTTGGAATACTCACAAGCGACACCATGGCCAGCCGATCTAGCGGCTACTCCTGCCTTGCAAGAACCACTGCCAGCATGTTCAACGAGTTCTTCTTCAAGTTTGCATTCTTCCAGCTACTGAGAGTGAGGAAGTATGAAATCGCCGATATCCATGCAGTAAATTAAATGAATTAAAAATTTGGAACATGCATTTTCCCGCTGCCTTTAGGTGTTCTTAGGGCGACCATAAAACCAAAATTTCTGCAGTGAATCGAAAATCTTCGAGTTGACGCTCTTGGTGTTTGACGCAATAAAGATTTTGTAGTGAAGCGTGTGATTGGGCCGGTTGCTCCCATACTTACATCAGCCCGCATTGATTGCAGCAAATGTTGTAGTCACCACTGGCATGTCTTCGAACTATCCTCAGAAAAATAAGGGCATATGCGCATAGCATAATAACACACCTTAAAACAGGTAGCGTACTGTGCCGGAATCGGCCCTACCGTATTATACTACCTTGAAGCATTATATTTGTCTCACGTTTTCGTTTGAAATGTGCCGGTGTTTGACAACTTTGACGCTCAGGCTTATTTGCCTTGGTACCCAGTTGCTCGTGTGATTACTTAGTATGTTGCACGCCAGCTGAAATGCTGTCAGGGGAGAAGATGGAGACCCTCGGTCCGTTGAGTGACATTGATCATGGCCACGTAAAGATCGGAATGCACAATTGGTCTCCGAGTAAGTACATCCACGATATCTATTTGTATCTCCTCTAATTTGGTCAAAGCACGGCATCTAGTACAACGGGTTAAGAAACAGATGTCCTTCCCACACATCTAGTCCATGCAAGGGTGTGGACTGGTTATTCATCCAAGTTCATGTCATTCCAATCCATCGAGTTTATAATGATCAGACCAGTTTCATTTGAACTGTAAGAGTTGTCAGCAACGGACTACTCAGGTGGTGTCCCAACAGTGCTTAGTCGAGTGGTCTTTGGGAATTTAGAACACCACAGAACGAAATATACACGTACATACCATGATAGTATGAACATTGAATGAAATCATCTGCCATTGGAAGCGTAAGGAGTCACTATTTGGGACAGATCTGCTCCGCATCCCAGTTCTCAGAGCCCACCCCCTGGGAGACGAGAAGCATATTATTCGGGTCGATATCTTGCTTGATGGATAACAAGCGAGCGTAGTTACTGCCCCAGTTGGCCTGTGTAAAGTCAGGGACGAATAGGTCTGGCTGTGGATAGGTTTGTGTCGACAGCCGTGTATGCTGCAATGCTTGCTCGAGACACTCACCTCGTTCAAGTACTGTGCCCCGCCTGTGGGGGTCAAAGCACGCACGGGTGCAAACGAGTCACTTAGGCGCTGTTGAAGCGCACGAATATCGCTTTGCGACGTGCCGTCTTTCCATGTTTCGAAAGCGAGAACATTAATGAGCGCAGTGCGCCATGCCGGGTGAAGGGCGCTGAAATCTTCGTCCCGCCCCCCAACAAGACCACCGGCATGTCTATAAAAAAGTGTCGCGTGAGCACATAAAAGTCAGACACGGGAGGGGGGAAACGTGCGACATACAATCCGAGACCAGAAGGCATCTTGGACATCGCTACAGAAAGTTGATGTATCGCAGCCCTGTCATCGAACACGGTGTAGGGGAGAAGCCACGATACAGTCGCCTCACCGGTTCCACCATTTGATACAAAGTTGAACCCTACCACGTCCCGTGGGTTCACGACGTTCGCATCTACCCACGCTCCGAAGTGGGGGTACGACCTCGAAGCATTCGTGGTGATGGTGACACCCGACATCTTGGCGACACGTCTGAACCAGGCACCGATTGTGAAGTAAGCGACGTCATCGTTACCATCCTCAACGATGTACATGAGCCCGAGATAGTTTGCGGCCCCAGAGAAGATGTAATATCCAGACCACATCATCTGGGCGAGCCTGGGAATTTCATAATGGAATGAGTCCAGGAGGTCTACATAGGTCGCCGAGCTGTTTGTTGTCGCCTCAAAGTACACCACATACAGAGGGGACTGTGGCTGGACTTTGATTGTCATTGAAGTGACAATACCGAATGAAGGCCCTCCGCCTCCACGTATCGCCCAGAATAGATCCGTGTTTTCGTACATGTTAGCAACAACGAGAGTAGCGTTGGGAAGGACGACAGAAACCTCAAGGATATTATCAGCGGCTAAAAACGGAGAAAAGTGTGTTAGCCTCTAGCCCCGTTGTTACGTCAGAAGAAGTACATGCCTAAGCCGATGTATGGTGATATAATTGTCTGACCACCACCTATCGCATAGCCAAAAACACCGACGGACCCGTTGATAGCAAGAGCACCTCCAATAGTGACTCTATTGTCGTCCGCGGCTTTGTATGCCTCGCGCCACTGAGTACCAGGTGATATAGTCATTGCTGCACAGAAATGAGCAGGTTGAGGCGTGAACGCGATGCAAGAAGAAAATCACCTGAGATGAGCCGACCCCACTGTCCGCTGCTGTAGCTGAAATCAGGGTGAAAGGTAGTTCCTGTCCAAAAATGAGTCCAAATTAACATGGACCCAGGGCCAAGCCCCCGTCCCAGGTAATCGTGCCTACAATCCACACCACCATAAATTTTCAGTCAAGAGTCAAGAACGAATTGAACTCACCCCGTGCACTTGACATGCACCTTCAAATTGTGGTGTGATGCAAACGCCATCGCAGCTTGCACGTCCTTGACAGAGGTAGCATTGACCCCGACCGACGGCACTCGCCCTTGCCCGCATGGTTCTGCCCGGTCATTGTTGATGTAGCACCAGGAAGTAGCATTGAATTCCCAATTGCTCGCTATGGACCCTCCAGGCTGGTCCGTAATCCATACCCTATTGTTATAGTTATTTTGTGCTTCGGCACACATGCCGGCGTTGTAGTTGGGGTCGTGGCAATAGTGCCCCGGTGGGACGACATTAAAGACGGGGTTCGTTAAGTTGGCAGAGAGTGCATCCCATGCGGGCTTAGATGGCCAGCACAGGTCGCTCGCGGTGCATTTGCAACCAAGGTCTTCGGCACCTACAGGTCTGATCACTGCTAGTTGCGTGGATAGGAGAGCGAGGTATGTTCGAAGCATGTTAGTTTGTGTTGGTCTGGATTCCGAATGCCTACACGGTCCGCTATTTGTAGGAAAACAAATCTACCATCCTCGGTGCAGGGAAAAAACGACACAATTCTTAGTCACGCTCGCAAGAAATAGAGAAAGAACATATCGGCGGGAATAATATTTTCTGGTTCCACTCGGCCCTCTCCAGTTGCACGATCTGGGGAAGATATGCAGAGTCATCGTCAAAAACCGGTCCAGCTCTCACCAGGACTTTGGCGAACTCACGTTTCATACGACTTGTCGGGGAGGGGGTGGCGGGCGAAGCGGATGAACTTGGCATCTACAAGAGGGTTTTCTGTAATCCCCTGGGTGCAGGGGGGGCGGGTTTTTCCTACAGTTGGTTGAGTACTCATGATTTTTTATATTCCTCTGGTCGATGTGTATCAATACATAACTCGGTACCAGACCACGCACTTACACCTTGCAGAAAATAGTTATGTTGAGAGCTTGGAAACATCTACAGTCAGATGCCTGGAACACTATGGAATGGATAAGATGAAAATACATACCCTTCAAGTTGCAAGTCGGGTGAGTGTAATTGCGATAATCCGGGAGATTGGTGGGAGATATCACAGATCGATGTGGTTCCGTGGCTCTATATAATTCTGTGAAAGAATCCAGAATGCCTTCCGGCTGCTCAGTGGGGTATGACCAGGATCTCCGGATTAGGTTTACGCGGGCGGTGGTATGCATTTTATGATCTTCGACTATTATTGCCTTTTTCAGCTAGCTTGGCGCCGTGTGAATTTTGATAAAAAATCGGCACTCACTTCCTTTGGCCACACTGCCTCAACACCTGAACGGAACGCGCTAGAAACAGCACCATTCGACTCGGATTGGTGTAGAGAATATATCGCGATTGCTCGGGGGCAGAAATATCGAATTTTCGGCATCTCGATCTTTGGTATGTCGGAAAGGTGTATGGCAAGTTCCTCCTCTTATCACTCAGGAGCTGTCGCAAAACATTCTTTGAGTTGATCCGAGTCGACTGGTGTCCTTTTCTGCGTGTTCCGGTCAAGCATTGAGGTGCTATGGTGGAAGGAAGATAACCGACTATTTTTTAAATAAATTCACACGGGGCCAAGTTAGCTGAAAAAGGCAATAATCCGGCTGACTCCAGTAAATCCAGTAGAAATAGTCTTAAGGACCGCAAGTCCGGACGACCACCAATTTTTATCGTAAATCATCGGGCTCCTGTTCCGCACCTATCAGAGCAGGGGAATTTGAAAGTGATCGCAATGCTAACCAATAAGCCAATGGCAAATAGCAAGCATGCTGACCAGTCCTCTCAAAGATGAAGCGCAGGCGGATTTGGCTGTACATTATTGACAGAGTTATTTGACCAATTTACCTCCGAGTCGTTGATCTCCAAAACGGCCTGGATTTGAGTGAGGACTAGTACCTCAGCAAGTCAGGTAGTGAGGATGACTAAGCCTCGCTTGCTCACTCGCGGCCAGTGTCTTTTAACCTGTTTCGACGCCACACACTGTGGCTTTCTCTTCCCAGGGCCCTGAATGCACTAGCCCAAGTCCACGAACCCCCGCCGCAAGGCGTTTCCCATTTGTCCATTCGCGGCTCCGGTTTTCATGGATGGGCTTTCATTCCAGGCTACCGGCGCTGCGCGCTCCCCCGAACCCGTCCCATCTCTCCTCATAGTCTACATCTCGCCTGTACTTTCCTATGCAACGCGCTGTCCACCCAATGTTCGATTCAATGGCTGCTTTCTTTGACCAGTCACCCTGAAGGAATGATTCTAGGGACTGTGGTCAAAAAATCGCTCTTTGCTTCAAGTTCGGATGTGGGATGTATCGTCGCACCGTCCACCAGATCAAACGCTGAGGGCGAGAATGACCATGTATATTTTTCCCCCATGGACCCACGTTCAGGTTGTTGCAATGCAAGCAGTGGCCGCGACAATCGTGATGGTAAGTGTGTAGAGCAGCTTCAAAGTTCAAAAGTACCTGGATAGTGTAACTTCAAATTCCGCCGAATCTATCAAGCAGTGGTGCAAGTGAATAATGATTGGTTCGCAGCACGCAATTCAGCGACTTGTTATACAAGAACGATGATACTGATCATGCACCAGAAAAGGAGCAAGCATATGTAGGTTACAGTTGCGGGTTCATTCTTATTACTTCTCTTTCACTTGTTCACAATTCTCGGCGGTACTTAATCTCATCGCCCTCGTTTGGCCAAAGTTCCGACACGAGGTCGATGGCTCGTTCAAATGTTTCCCCTGCACGAGCAAGTGTTACGTGTGGCCTGGGTAGGGTCGCACATAGACTTGCTGTCGACCTAGCGAGGTCGATCGAGGGTTCAACCGTCGGTGGAGACGGCGGTGGTGACACGTGGGGGCGTCCGAAGGGGTTTCACTCAAGGGTCGGCACGACTCGTTGAGATGGGAGACTAAGGCGCTCTGATTGCAGTGGCAAGGAACTAGGCCAACAACAAGTAATATCAAAGCTAAGGGAAAGGCATAAGGCCAGCTCGACTGGTATATATAGTGAAGAGTGACAGTGTGACCGTAACGTCACAGGGTCAAGGGTATGGGTTAAGGGCCGGCGTGGGAAGCGGCAATAGAAT
>JBBPTX010001135.1:0-12324 GCA_038094595.1 Pulveroboletus aff. annulatus | reverse complement strand
CCACTGATCTAGAAGGGCCCGTAGATCCCCTGTGTCTTGCACAGTGTCTAGGTCGGGTTTTCCCTTGATAAGATAAAGAGAGCGTTCGTATGCGCTAAGTAAGGTGAAAAATACATAGCTGTAACAGGTGGTTGATGTGACAATGGCCTGAGACATCTAGTGGCATCTGGAAGTCCCATTCAGACTGGGCTATGAGTGAGTCCGAGCTCAGGGCATGAACTAGTTGAGGGTGGTGTATGCCTAAGAAGGAGGATGGACTGGAAGAAGATTCCTGATCAGATAGAGGAGTGAATGTAGGAGAGGATTCGATCCTCCCAGAGATGGGGGAGATGTGGGACTGGGGAACATTATCCACAAGAGTGGTGAAGTTGATAGACTGTGGGGTGGCAGGGATAGTAGAAGAGACCCTCTCAGGGTCGGCAGTGGGAATAGAGATGGTGTGGGGATTTGTGGCATGGTGTGCAGCAGGGGCATCGATGTGGGCAAATTCAACAGCCATGAGTAAGAGGTGGAGGGGGTTTATCTGTGGCATGGTGAGTGAGCAGATAAGAGAGAAGGCATGAGGGTTGCACTTTTTATAATCTAATAGAAGCTCTGACAAATGTTTCAGATTCCACTCAGGTTCCTAGAAGTCTTCTTTGATGGAGTACCCTTTCCATCAGATTAGATATTGGTGGGCTGATGGCATACCATGATCCCATATGATTCGTTCTATTTCATATTTCTCCTATCCTTTGACAAGATCCAGGGGTGGTGTAGGGAAATTCAGGCTGTGTACGTTGTTTATGCAATAGAAGTGTGGAATGTGTTGTGGATTTTTCATGTTCGTGGGAGTTGAAGATGATAGGAAATGGGAGAGAGGACATTGAAGATAATAAAGGGACCCTCATATTTTGCAGTGAACTTTGGATCTTGGATGGATCTCTTGAGATTTCGGGCTTCTAGCCAGACTTTTTGTCCCTTTGAGAAGGGTATGAATTTGGTTTTGGATCGGGAGGCCATGACTTGTTGTGCGAGTTCATGGGAGGCAAGAGCTTTGTCTCATAGAGCAGATAGGTCTTTAAGATGAGATTCAATAGTGGGAATATTAATTTCAGCGATTACTGAGGGAAGAGCACGAGGTTCATAATTCATCATGAGGTAAAATGGGAATTTGCCAGTGACAGAGTGAGGGCAGTGATTGTGGGTGAACTCAGCATGGGAGATGTGATTGGACCAAGTAGAAGGGTGATTTCTGTAGTAGATACGTAGATATGTTTCAACCTCTTGATTGATGTGTTCGGTTTCACTGTCAGTTTGAGGATGATATGTGGTAGAGAGGGAGAGGTCATAGTTTAGGAGGCATTTGAGTTCTTTGGCAAAGGTAGAAGCAAACTGGGGGCTACAGTCGGAGATGACCTTGTTGTAAAGTTTGAAGCAGAGGAAAACCTTGTGGAAAAAGAGTGCTACTACACCCTCAGCAATGATGGATTTCTTAGTGGGGCAAAGGATTACCCCCTTAATAAGGCCATGGTCCACCATGACCAATAAAGAGTCAAATCCCCCAGATAGTGGGAGATCAGTGATGAGATCACAGGAGATTTGTTGGAAAGGTCAAGAGCAGGAGGAAGGAATAGGGACAAGGGGTGGAGACATGGGATGGGTGTTCACCTTGTTGCACTGACAGATGGCACAACCGTTGATGTAGGAGCAAACAAAGATAGCGAGACCCGGCCACAAGAAGTTGGTAGCGATAAGTTGGCAAGTTTTCAGGTAACTAGGATAGCTGGCAGAGGCATGGTTGTGACAACACATGACAATAGTGTGGCAAAGGTCATGGTCAGATGGGACATATACACATCCCTGATACTAGAGAACTCTGTCAGCAAATTGCCAATCGGAGAGGTGGGAGCGAGTAATAGTTCGATCTCTTGTAATTTGTGGAGAACAAGATCACTGAAGGTGGAGGTGAAGACGATGTGGTTGGAGAGGGTGGAGTCAATGAGATGGACAAAGAGTGCATCAGGGAGGAGAGTGACGCCGGCGTTGTCGGAATCTTCACAAGGAAGAAGATCAGGACAGCGGAAGAGGGTGTCAGATCTGGTGAGTTGGGATTTGGGGATGTGAATGATGTTGTAATTGAAGTCAGCAAGGTTAAGGAGCCAATGGGCTTGACGATGGTTGAGATCTTGAGGACGTCAGAAGTAGATGAGATTTTTGTGGTTGGTGAAGACTGTGACCAGGAAGGGAGAGCCATGGAGGTAGTGTCTCCAGGCTTTGAAATCATGAATGATGGCCAAGAGCTCCCTGTTGTGGATGTCATAGTTGCATTCCACTGGGGCAAAGGTTTGAGATAAGTAAGAACAGAGGTGCCAATCCCTGTTCACATCAGTTTGTAATAAAATTCCACCCAACACGTATTTCAAAGCATCGATGACCATGGCAAAAGGACAAGATAGATCAGGCATAAAGAGGACAGGCTTACAGAGGAACAATGTTTTTAGTTGTTCAAAGGCGTCCTGTTGTGTGGAGGACCATATCCAAGGCATTGTTTTCTTGGTGAGGTCAATAAGGGTATAGGCGATGTTAGAGTATCCCAGGATAAATTGTCTATAGAAGTTAGCAAAGCTAAGGAAAGAATGGACATCTTTGACTTTCTGTGGGGTTGGCCACTTGGCAATACCATCAAGTTTGACAGGGTCCATAGCAAGTTGGCCTTCTTTAATGATTATCCCAAGATACTTGACTTCGGGGACAGTGAATTGACATTTCTCTAGTTTGAGATGGAGATCAAGTTTTGTCATCTGTTGGAGGACATGGCAGGTACATTTAGTGTGGACGTCATTGTCTAGGAAGAAGATGAGCAAATCATCCATGTAGATCACTAACCATCCTTCGGTGATCATATCATGGAAGAAGTCATTTATAAATCATTGGAAGTGTTATGATTCGCTTGCAGGATGAACACTTTTTCTCTTCTTATGATATCAGACTAACTCTTTTCATTTCTCATGCTTAACCTCATTCCTTCCACATCATTCTACGACATTCCATACATCTCGTAAGCGTGCTTATCCTCCACTGTGCAGGTACTCCTTTTCTTCTGATCTTCTCATGCCGCATGCGCTGGCCCTTAACGTCTCTTTTTCATGTGTGGTTTCGCTATTGGCTTTCTATTTCTAATGCTGCTTCCCACACCAGCCCTTAACTGCTGTGACACATAACTGTCACATCTTTACTTCACTATATAAACCCTTCAACAGGGCCTCTTGTCTCTTTTCCCCAGCTTAGTTCTACCTATGGCTTGTCACCTAGTTAGTGCTAGCAATCTATCGTCTTTACTCCTTGCGTCTTCGCTCTACCATTAAGTGAGTGCTTCATATTATGGCTCACCACCACTCGTATGACCACCACCAAGAACAGTGGATACTCTCCATCACTCACTGAGTACAACACTCAGTTTCAGAACCACTGTGCCATTGCCAGCATAACTGATGACAATGTCCTAATCGGCTATTACTCAGCCACCATCTCTGATGCCCTCATGTGCTGAATCCTAGCCATGGAAACAGTCCCTACCACGATAGACACCTGGTTAAAGAAGGCTGTCACCTTCCAAACCCACATGGAGTGTGCTCGAGAAATTGCCACTCGCCACAAGATCCCCTCTCGCCACACGTATCATCAGTACTCAACCCCCTCCCTAGCAAAAGACCCCAATGCCATGGACGTTGATGCCGTCTGCCTCCAATGACTCACCCCCGCCAAATGCGAACTTTGCCACAAAGAAGGGAGATGTTTCCGCTGCCGCCAGAAAGGACATCAGACTACCACATGTCCCATGTTCACTTCAAACACCCCAAGGCTGAAGAAGATCGTTCAGAAGGTAGTAGAAGTAGAAGTCGAGGATGAAGAAGAAGTCCCTCAACTACAGGAGATAGACGATGAAGACGACGATGAAGAACCGAAGGTGTCTCGCGTCACCTTCACCTCCCAGGATTTTTGAAACGGAATGCTGCCTCGACATCAGTAGTTCCTCCTATTATGTGTGTGCCTGTACTTGTATCCACATCCAAGAAATCAATGTGTATTCCTTTGCAACTCATTGATCCTTTGCACACTATGAAAACCATCGACACCCACGCCCTCATCGATAGCAGCACAGACATCAACTGCCTTGATTGGGATTTCGCCTGAAAACACCAACTTCCTCTTGATAAACTCCCAACATCCATCCCTGTCAACAACGTCGATCAAACCCCCAATGCCAAAGGAGCTATCCATTACACCGCCTCTCTCTTTACCAACATTGATGGAATTGCTCAGCATGTACACTTCCACGTCATGCACTGCGGGTCTGAGAATGTGATTCTTGGAACGCCCTGGTTACGACTCATGAACCCCTCCATCGACTGGTTGTCACAAACAATCAATGTTCCCGAATCGGTAGATGAGTCCGCCTCTCTCTACCATATCCATGTCACCGACCTCAAACGACATGATGATGCTCAACCTAGAGCATCCTCTCCAAAACCACCCCAACACGTAATGGTCAAAACAGTCCCCAACTATACCCTCTCTACATTTCTTGACATGCCAGACAGGAACCTCTATGTCCGCCGCATACTCCACCTTAACTCCTGCCAATGGGTCCTCAAGTCTGGATCCCGATATCAACAGACACACCCAAAGCTTGTCGCCAAGCTCACCACCACCACAGAACTTGCAGCAGCTGCTGAGAAGGCCAAGCCAAAAGTCACTCTGCCTGACACCTATAAAGACTTCGCCCCAGTCTTCGCCAAAGAATCCGCCGAATCCCTTCCTCCCTCCAGACCCTATGATCACGAAATCAACATCAAAGACTCATTTACTCCAAAGATAGGAAAACTCTACCTGCTCACCCCCGATGAAAAGAAGGCCACAGAGGACTTCCTTGACAAAAATCTCACCGCCAGCAAGATCTGTCCTTCGAACTCCCCTCAAGCATCACCATTTTTCTTTGTCAAAAAGAAGGATGGCAAACTCTGCCCCTGCCAAGACTACCAGTATCTCAATGAACATACTATCCGCGACGCCTACCCGCTGCCTCTGATCTCAGACCTCCTTGACAAACTTAAGAGGGCCTACGTCTTCACCAAGTTCAATGTACGATGGGGATACAATAACGTACATATTAAGGATGGGCACCAATGGAAGGGTGCCTTTCTTACTCACAAAGGTCTCTTCGAACCCATGGCTATGTTCTTTGGCATGACTAACTCACCCGCAACATTCCAATGATTTATGAACGATTCCTTCCACAATATGATTGCCGAAGGATGGTTAGTAATTTATATGGACAATCTCCTTATTTTCTCCCTAGACGATGCGACCCACACTGAACGCACTCACTGTGTCCTTTAACGGATGACAGAACTCAACCTCCATCTCAAGCTGAAAAAGTGTCAATTCGCCATTTCAGAAGTTGAATACCTCGGAATGATTGTCAAGGAAGGACAACTCACCATGTGTTGCGACTACAAGGTCTGCAGGCAATCACTATCTTATAGATGTCGAGAGGAATACTTTCTGAGTAATGCTTATAGGCAGGAGACAAGAGAACTAGACTAGAGACTGAGCTCTGTCCAATCTCACTTTATATACTATTCTACGTGTAGATACATGTTATGTACCGATCTAGATATGTATCTACATAAGTCTATCCCCTAGGCCCAACATGATCAACATGAGGAGTCGGCCTGTAACGGAGATTAATACATACATGAGTTTACCAGCCGTTGATCTGCTGCGGGTGGGTGGAATGGAAGGTGTCAATGGTAATTAAAGATAAGGGATCACATCACAGTGATGGGGTGACTGATGTAGGGTCTGTGATGATCATGATGTATTAAATACGTGTGTGTGGTCAGTGGGCGAAAGGTAAAGGGTTGAAGGTGAAGCCCACTGATCTAGAAGGGCCCGTAGATCCCCTGTGTCTAGCACAGTGTCTAAGTCGGGTTTTCCCTTGATAAGATAGAAGTAAAGATGAAAAATATATAGCTGTAACACCATGGACCCTGTCAAACTAGATGGGATTGCCAAGTGGCCTACACCACAAAAAGTCAAAGATGTCCATTCCTTCTTGGGATTCGCTAATTTCTACAGACGTTTTATCCCTGGATATTCCAATATCGCCTGTCCGCTCATAGACCTCACCAAAAAGACTATGCCCTGGGCCTGGAGCTCTTCACAACAGACTGCATTCGAACAACTTAAGAAGTTGTTCCTCCATAAGCCTGTTCTTTTCATGTCTGATATTTCTCATCCTTTTGCCATGGCCACTGACACCTCTAAATACACATTGGGCAGTATTTTGTTACAAACTGATGCGAATGGAGATTGGCACCCCTGTTCCTACTTATCACAATCATTTTCTTCTTCAGAACGTAATTACGACATTCATGATCAGGAGCTCTTGGCTGTTATACGAGGTTTCAAAGCATGGAGGCAATACCTCCATGGCTCTCCCTTCCCCGTCAAAGTATTCTCTGATCACAAGAACCTCACGTATTTTCACTGTCCCCAAGACCTCAACCGTCGACAAGCCCACTGGCTTCTTGACCTCACCAATTTTGATTACTCCATAACTCATGTCCCCAGTGCCCAATTCACTGGCCCAGATGCCCTCTCCCGTCACCTGGATCTCCTTCCCCGTGCTGACCCTAACAACATTGGCGTCACTCTCCTCCCTGACGCCCTCTTCGTTCATCTCATTGACTCCACCCTATCGAACCACATCGCCTCCGCCTCCACCTCAGATGACCTCATTCTCCATAAACTACAGGAGATTGATGGTTCCCTTCCCCCCACCTTCTGCTTGCGCCTTGCCGACTGGCAATACTCCGACAGCATCCTTCAGTACCAGGGCTGCATCTATGTCCCTCCCGACCATGACCTTCACTGCACTGTGGTCCAGCGCTCCCATGACCACAACTCCACCAGCCATCCTGGCTATCTTAAGACCCGGCAACTTGTCACCTCAGAATTCTGGTGGCCCAATCTTGCCACTTTCGTCCACTCCTACGTTGATGGCTGTGCTGTGTGCCAGCGCAACAAGGCTAACACACACCTACTTCTCCTCCTCTTGTTCCTATCCATTCCTCTTGCTCCTGCCCCTTCCAACAGATTTCCTGCGATCTGATCACCAATCTCCCGCTTTTTGGAGGTTTCGACTCGTTATTGGTCATGGTGGACCACGGCCTTACTAAGGGGGTAATTCTTTGCCCTACGAAGAAGACCATCACCGCTGAGGGCGTAGCAACACTCTTTTTCCACAAAGTCTATCTCCGCTTCAGACTCTATGAGAAAGTTATCTCAGATCGCAGTCCACAGTTCACCTCTGCCTTTGCCAAAGAACTTGGCTGACTTCTCAACTATGACCTCTCCCTTTCCACAGCATATCACCCCCAAACCAATGGTGAGACTAAACATGTCAACCAGGAAATTGAAACGTACCTCTGCATCTATTGCAGGGATCACCCTTCCACTTGGTCTGAATATATCTCTCACGCCGAATTCACGCATAATCACCGTCCTCATTCTGTCACTGGCAGGTCCCTGTTTTACCTCATGATGGGGTATGAACCCCGTGCCCTACCCTCGGTAATCGCCAAAACAAATGTTTCCGCCATCAAATCCCGTCTCGAGACACTCACCACCTTACGAGACGAAGCTCTCACCTCCCATAAACTTGTGCGTCAAGTCATGGCTTCCAGGTCTAAGTCGAAATTTGTACCCTTTGAGAAAGGACAACAAGTTTGGCTGGAGGCCAAGAATCTTAAAAGGTCCGTCCAAGATCCAAAGTTCACCACAAAACGTGAAGGCCCCTTCGTTATCACTGACGTTATCTCTCCTGTCTCCTATCGCCTCCAACTCCTATGAACGTGGAAAATCCATGACACGTTCCACACTTCTCTGTTATCGCCCTATTGCGAAAATGACGTCCACAGGCTGAACTTCCCCACACCACCTTTGGATCTTGTCGAAGGACAGGAAGAATATGAAATTGAACGAATCATACGGCATCGTGAAATGCTGTCGGCCTGTCAATACCTAATCTGATGGAAAGGGTATTCTGCTGAAGAAGACTCATGGGAACCTGAGTGGAACTTGAAACACTCGTCAGAGTTGCTCGACAATTATAAAAGACAACACCCCTGCGCCTTCTCTCTCTCACCCACTCGCCCACCATGCCGCCAATAAACCCTCTCCATCTTCTACTCATGGCCATCAAATTCACCAATGTTGACACCCCTGCTGCTGCACCCTCCATCAACCCCCGCACAGTTCATATTCCCTCTACCAACCCCGAGAGGGTCTCTTCTACTCATCCCACCACCCCACAACCTGTCAACTTCGCCACTCTTGTTGGTGATATTCCCCAATCCCACATCTCTCCCGTCTCAGGCAGGATCCAATCCTTGCTGTCGTTTACACCTCCACCTGATCGGGAACCTTCTCCTGGACCCCCCTCGTTCTTAGGCATTCATCGCCCACAGCTCGTCCGTGTGCCTAGCTCAGACTCCCTCATCACTCACTCTGGATGGGATACCCAGATGCCACTGGACATCTCGGCCCATAGACATGTCAATCGCCTTCGAGAGGAACGATTTACCGATGAGCATTACGTTCGTTTCCATACCCTTATGATTGACAATCGTCTTCATGTCCCCATTAGCGTTTATTCTTCAGATGGATCCCCTATTTATATGTGGTTCAAAACTGCGATGCAGATCAACCATATTGCTGCCTTCGTATCCAGTTCCGGACTGATCTTCCCTCACACCACCCTTGGCAGGACAATACAGGACTTCATCTATCACATGTGCTACCAGTTGTATTCTCACGCCTTCCAAATGGGCTACGACTCTTTCCTTCTCGATGTTGATAACCACTTTCAAGACCTCGCCACCGCAGGTCAAGGACTTGGGAACGAAGTCTTGCGGGATGGATCGCCTATCCATAGGCAAATACTCAATGACTGGTGGACTGGTTGGAATGGCAGAGACCGCGTATACCCCAGACATCCTCACTTCAACCAACGATGTTTCCAGTGCCACTGTCTCAGGCATACTATCAACAGTATACCTGTACAGGATGTACCCGATGTGCACCTGGTCATTCTCTCGCTCATTGCCCCAGACCGTCTTGTCCCCTCGCCGCCCGTCTTACCTCTCCCCACGCCCCGTCCTCTTCCACATCCACACCTCGCCGCCCCCAAGCCGTGTTCCGCAACAGACAAATCATCTGTCGAACCACACCCCGCCGTACCTCTTGTCAGTCATCCTCCTCCTCCCAACAATCTTACCACCCAGCGCCCTCCTCACCTTGTGCCCCCTCGCCTTATGAGGATGGAGACAAAGTAGACGATGTCGGTTATGCCAACATCACCGGTTCCCCGGGAACTGCTTTTAGGGATTTGTAAGGAATCCTCGCCATAGCTTTGGATTACCAAGGGGATAATGTTACAATTCGCTCGCAGGATGAACACTTTTTCTCTTCTTACGATATTGGACTAACTCTTTTCATTTCTCACACTTAACCTCATTCCTTCCATGTTGTTCTACAACATTCCATACATCTCATAAGTGTGCTTATCCTCCACCACGCAGATACTCCTTTTCTTCTGATCTTCTCACGCTGCATGCGCCAGCCCTTAACATCTTTTTCTCATGCGTGGTTTCACCATTGGCTTTCTATTTCTAATGCCACTTCCCATGCCGGCCCTTAACCACTGTGACACATAACTGTGACATCTTTACTTCACTATATAAACCCTTCAACAGGGCCTCTTGTCTCTTTTCCCCAGCTTAGTTCTACCTATGGCTTGTCACCTAGTTAGTGCTAGCAATCTATTATCTTTACTCCTTGTGTCTTCGCTCTACCATTAAGTGAGTGCTTCATACTACAGCTCACCTGAAGCGACTACTCTCTTCGTATGACTGAAGTGAGGTTGCTGAACGAGATCTTATCTATATCAAGGAGCGAGACAAGATATCTAATCAGCTAGGGAAAGCGGATAGATAGATTGGGAAGCGTATGGATGAACTCTTGAAGTTGCTCAGGTATTCAGGGGGAATAGATGAGGCGACACTTGCTGTGACGTTACGTTCACAAGTGGAGCTGGATCCGACTTGGGCAAGAGAATAGGAGGTAAACAGGTGGAACAACTTAGGGAAGTATCCCCAAGTGTTCCAGTATATTTATACTAGTAGTACAATAGGAGATACAAGAGTTCTAAGTCAGCTGGGCGAAGGGTAGAGGTATAGGGTATGATGTAATGGTGGAGTAGGGCAGTGTACATGCTGACTAGGTGTGGTATACATATGAAAGAATGGAAGAGTGAAAGAGTGAAAGTAGGTCTAGAGCAAGGGGATTAAAGACGTGCGTATATGGTGAGGCACCTAGACCTGTGATGTCATGATGACATCATATCTAATCTAATCGGGTAAGAAGGTAAGGGAATAGCGAAAGGAGTGATCTTAGATAAGATCATTGTATGATAAGATAAGATAAAAGTGAAAAAGTCAGTTTCACGAAATCAATTCGTAACACTACCCCCGTCCTATGGGTTTTGTCCTCAAAATCCAGTATGAAAACGAATGGATTGAGTGAATCAATGAGTGAAAGGGTGAAAGAAAGAAAGAAGAAGGAAAATAAAAAAAATGTTTCGTTCGTAGGACTCACTGCAGGAAGGGTACGCATTTGCCAACTCGTCGGGCGTGCTCACTAACGTTCGTCCCTCCTTTTGGCATGCTATCCTGCATACTACCCCCGTCCTAGGGATCAGCGTCCCGATGATCCAAGTAGTCGTCAGAGACGAAAAAAAAGTACTCAGGTCTTCAAGAGACACTTGCATCCAGGATACGCTTTGCAGCGTGTTTTGGGTACGAGTTTACAAACTTCTGCGTTTAAAATAACCGGTGGTGTTGATGGGTATGTAGAAGGCGTTATTGATGTTTTTGGGATTTCGATGGCCTTGTCATCTTTAGGGGTCTGCGATAATAAAAGGGAAGGTACCGGTTTAAATAAAGAGGAAGGCAGCGGCGGTGCATTTGAAATGCGCGATGGCGGTAACGACATAGGAGCTGCCTTGGGTGTTGAATCTGGAGTGCCAAAGGATAATGTGCTTAGTGAAGGTGATGGCGCAACAGATGAAAGAGGAGTAGAGAAAGGTGTAGCGACAGTGGTAGCAGGTGTGACTGCTGTCGTGGTTAATCTTTTTAGATTTTCTGTTATGTTTGACAAAGTGCTGTGCATGTTTGTCATAGTCTCGCTGAAATAAATAGGAGATTCTTCCGGGAGGAGAGTACCGGAGGGTGGTTTGCGTAACTGGCAGTCTGATCTGTTTCCATAACAAGGTCCGAGTGACGACCCGTGTAGAGAATTCAGACAAGATCCTGGACCAGTGAGAGGAAGCGGTTTAGGCTTCGATGGTGTCGGATTTGCAATTGCGTCTAGCGCAACTGGGTTGTTATCTTCGTTATAATTAACAGTTGGCGTAAATTGGGCGATCATAGGAAGCACAACTGGGATAGACGGTAGTGTGCTGAGAACACTGTTGACTTTTATTGCGTGTCCTTCAGTGAGGATGGGACGAGTGCGGACTAGATAGCGAGTGTGATTGAGTTCGCTGATCTGCTTGACGATTCGACTCTCGAATTGTTCTTTCTCTTTATGGGTAAGAGGGCGATCTGGGATCTGAATCGGTCCTTTTGGTTCGTATTTAGGGATAGGGTTTGGCTTCGGCTTGGCAGGGTCCTTTGATCGGCGTTTGAGATCCGATACCTGCTTAGATAGATCCTGGACTCTCTTTTCCAGTCTCATGAGGGATTCAAGGAGTACCGACTCATCTCGTGGTGAAACTCGTCCGGGTTTCGTGATAGAAGGAATGGGAATGGGAATTGTGGATGCAGTTTTATTAGATGTCCTTGCCCAGGGACATTGCGCTCCAAGATGTCCATTACGTTGGCAATTGTAGCAACGTAAACCTTGAGGACATTTTGACTGAATGTGTCCTTGTTTACCGCAATTGAAACAATTGGGGCATGCTCGAGATATGTGCTTATCGCTCTTGCACACGCGGCATCGTCTAGTCTGTGACGATTGTCGTGGGGTTTGTTTGAATGTCGTCGTTGGGAGACGAACAACATAGGAGGATGTGGAGGCGCTCATATTGATTTAAGTCGCGTGGGGTGATAAGATAGTTACTGTCTGATATCTTTCAATCAAACTCTGGCTATCGCTTGATTGCGTATAAACTTTGAGTAACACGAGATGATACCGTTATCGATCTCGGGCTAGAGT
>JBBPTX010001134.1:0-12336 GCA_038094595.1 Pulveroboletus aff. annulatus | reverse complement strand
GTGTGAAGCCCACTGATCTAGAAGGGCCCGTAGATCCCCTGTGTCTAGCACAGTGTCTAGGTCGGGTTTTCCCTTGATTAGATAAAGAAGCGTTCATGAGAAAATATATAGCTGTAACAGCTGGAGAGTTGCACAATCCAAAGAACATGACCAGGGGTTCGAAGGTCCCTTTATGTGTGACAAAGGCTGCTTTCCATTCATCACCTTCTTTGATGCATACATTGTTGTATCCCCATCTGAGATCCAACGTGGTAAATAGCTTAGCCCCCTTTAATCGATCTACGAGTTGCGAGATAAGAGGAAGAGGGTAGTTGTTTCGTACTATCTGTGAGTTTAGATAGTGATAATCTTGCACCATGCGCTTTCGCCCATCTTTCTTTGGCACGAAGAAGACTGGTGACATTTGTGGGGATTTAGAAGGTCTGATGTATCCTTTGGATGACTGATCTTCTAGCCAGTCCAATACCTCCTTCTGTTCATCCACGCTCAGGGGTATTAACCTTCCTTTCTTTGGCTGGAAGTCTTCTTTGAGATCTATGGCATGATCCCAAGATTTTCGTGTGGGCATTCTGGTCGATGCTTTTTCTTCGAATACTTTTAAATACTCATGGTAGCGTTCTGGCACGAGTTCTGCAGCAGACTTCTTTTGATCCATAAGGGACTTAAGTTTCTCGTCCACTGCTTGTCCTATTCTAATGTTTCATTCCTGTTCTTTGTTTTGTTTCTCTTCTAACGTTTTGATTGTTTCGTAAACTTTGTATTGAGCTTCCTGCTCTTCTTTTTCTAATAACCTGAGATAGATGCTTTTATCTCTGAGCTCCCAACAATCTTTTCCGCAACTTCTCAATTTGATTTCCCCAGTCTTCCAATTGATGTCTGGGTTATGTTTTTTTAACCAAGAGTAGCTGATCACCATCTGGTTCTTTTCTAGACTAGTGACTTCTGCTTCGACTATCTCTCGATGTCCTTTGTAGTCTAATAGAAGGGAAGCGACATGTGTGATCTTGCCTGCTTCATTCTGTGTGCCGTCTACATTATAGACAGTAAGGGGTTGTGCGAGTTGCCTGAGTGGGAGTGCATGTTGCATTGCGAATACATTATCTACAAAGACGCAGTTCGCACCTGAATCCAAGAGTGCTGATACTGGAATAAAATTTTGATCAGTGTTTTTGGGTTTTACCTTTATCTTCATTTTTAGTTCATTATCGATTTTTAACAATCTACAAAAGATTCCTTCATCTGGGATTTGATCTGCAGGTGAGATCGAAGGATTAGCTTTCTTTGAAGAGGAATTAAGCACCGGTGTAACGCCCCGGCCGAGCCTCTGAAAGGACTCCTCTGTCGGCAAAGAAGTAGAAATAATAGTGGAAGGTGCTGCTTCCGTATCGTAAACATGTAGACTAGAGAAACGATTGTCCGTTGGAAAGTGTACCTGCTTATGCTTACCTTTGCCTAGATCAGACCCAGTTCCTGAATCTAGGCTCTGCCTTTTGCCGACTTCTTATTTTTGGCATCTTCGACGTCCCTGAAGAACGCTCTTGCTTCCTTGAATGACATGCCCCTTATTGCTGCCGTGGGGTCACGTCCCTTTTCTTTCTTGGCTTGTGTGCCAGGAGTGTAAATGTGTTCAGTGCTTTTAACGACATCCAAAGACGTGCTTCTTACCTGCCTTCGTCGACAGTCCTTTTTATGGCCATTGGACCATCCACAAAGATCGCACTTAGTGGAGGGTTTCTTACATTGTTTGGTGAAGTGGCCCGCTTCGCCACAATTGCAGCATGACTTTGTGCTTTTCTGTGCTGCGCTTATGTCCATTGCGTTAGGGTCTTTTGGTTTGGATCCACATCTAAACTGCGTTCATCCTCTGATGAGATCTAGGCTTTCAAGGCGATGCCCTATAGATCTCAAGATTTCCATTGTTTCATTGACCGTTGTTTTTCTTAGGCCATTTTTTCAAATGTAGTCCATAATATATCTCTTGACATTTTGTTCTAAGAGATATACTCCATGTGGATCTCCCAGTTCGGCCTTTTTGTATTCTGCATACCATTTTACAAGGAAATCATCGATTGGTTGCGTATTTCCTTGTTTCATTTCGTTTATCTTCTTTATGGCTCTATCTTTAACATTACTTTCTCTAAAGAGATCTCTTAGCTCTCCTTCGAGGTCTGCCCAACTGTACCCTTGGTTTGTGAAGAGTCTTTGCAATCTTAGTTGCACAAAGGGTCCTGCTCTTGGCTCTTTTAACCTGGATAAGACTGCTAGGATCGCATCACTGCTTTGTGGTGTTATTGTGTGCTGATTTATAAGTATCCAGGATTGAATCTTTGCCCACCACTCATCGAATTTGGCAAATGACCCATCAAAATCCCCTGGATCTGCGAAGACTTCTACCTTTCTGGATGTATTGATGGTTGATTTTGTTTGTGTTCCTCCGGATCCACTTGGGGTTGGCTGTCTCGTGGGTGGTCTTGGTTGTCCAGTTAAAGCCTGGATCATTTGTTCAATTCGTGCTACCGCGTTCTTTAGTTGCACTATTTCGCTGCTAAGGTGATCATATCTGTTGTCTTGGGTTTGTGTGAATTGTGCGATTGCTTCTAGGTGATTGGCACCCGTGTCTGCGAAGGTGGTGTGGAGATCAGTGGCTGAGATGGGAATGAAGGACATTGTGATTGTAAAGGGGTAAGGGTGACTAATACTTGTATGACTTTCTTTGCTGTACTCTTAGTTATACTCGACTATAACGATCGTTCCTTCTGATCGTTTGTGGATACTCGCGTCTCTGCCTTTTAGTGTGAGGTTGTTCTCTTTCTTGTTCTTCTGAGGCTTCTCTGTATCGCCTCCTTGCTATGCTCGCTTCTCTGATAAACTGCTGTGTGCCTAGGGTTGCTTCTAGGTGAATGTTACGTGGTGCTGCTGGCCACGTGAATGGATCGGGTTGAGGGGATCTGGATGGACTCCGCTCAGGGGTTGTTGGATATCTAAGCAAGGTGAGATCTGTGGCGGGGCTGAGGGTGTGTGCTGATGGTGTGGGTTCCCAGTAGTAGGTGTGCCCTGTGTATCTAATATCGGTGGCAATTAAATTGACTTCACCTCCGTTTCTGAAGCTGTGTGGTTCTAGGTCTTGTTCAACAAGTCGCCAGAATTCTTCTTCTGTGGCCGCAACGTCTGGCCAGTCGTTTGGATCCTCTTCACTCTCTGTGCTCACAGTTGCAAGCAAGTACTCCCTGGGCTCTTCCTTTACTGGTGTTCCTACTGCTACTGGTACGTCTACTAGCTCCCAAGGTCTGGCTAAATCGACAGTGGGGAGGTATGCTGTGAAGGGGAGAAGAGATCGGTGAAAGGTAATGGGCACTGATAGCAAGCCCCTGTTAGCGCTATCCTAGATACCCAAAGACGCGCTCACTTGCGAGAGCCTTGGTGCAAGGGAGAAGGCTAGACGCGTCTGCTGTCGTTGGTAGATAGTGAAAGGGTAGTAAGATGAAGACAGTCTAGTTCTAGTGTTGCGACTACAATCTTGCAGGGCAATCACTATCTCTAAACGTCAAGTGAAATGACTATCTTTAAGAGGGGACTTTTGTAGGCAGGGAACAAGAGAACTAGACTGAAGACTGAGCTCCGTCCAGTCTCGCTTTTATATACTATTCTATGTGTAGATACATGTTGTGTACCAATCTAGATATGTATCTACATAAGTCCATCCCCTAGGCCCAACATAATCGACATGAGGAGTCGGCTTATAGTGGAGATTAATAGATACATGAGGTTACCAGCCGTTGATCTGCTGTGGGTGGGTAGAATGGAAGGTGTCAATGGTAATTAAAGATAAGGGATCACATCACAGTGATGGGGTGACTGATGTGAGGTCTGTGATGATCACGATGTATTAAATATGTATGTGTGATCAGTGGGGCGAAAGGTGAAGGGTTGAAAGTGAAGCCCACTGATCTAGAAGGGCCCATAGATCCCCTGTGTCTAGCACAGTGTCTAAGTTGGGTTTTCCCTTGATAAGATAAAGAAAGCATTCGTATGCACAAAGTAAAGGTGAAAAATACATAGCTGTAACACAGTCGCCTTCTACCTCAATGTTAACGCTGAGGTATACACCACCAATCCAAAGCACATCACCTTTGCGCTCTCATACATGGCCAAAGGTCCCACACTCACGTGGGCCAACACCTTTTGAGCCTCAAAAATTGTAGCCGATGGCTCAATCTCGATGGGCTTATGGTCAGACTTCCATGATGCCTTTATCTTGGTGTTTAAACACTATGACACTACCGGCAATGCAATTGCCTGGCTCACCACCACCCACATGATCGCCACAAAAAATGGCAGATATTCCCCCTCACTTACTGAGTATAACGCTCAGTTCCAGAATCATTGTGCCATCGCCGGTATAACTGATGACAACATCCTTATTGGTTACTACTCTGCTGTCATCTCCAACGCCCTCATGCACCATATCTTAGCCATGGAGACGGTCCCCACTACTATTGATACCTGGTTGAAGAAGGCCGTCACCTTCCAAACCCACATGGAGCATGCTAGAGAAATCGCCGCATGTCATAAAATCCCCTCCCGCCACACATATCATCAGTACACCACCCCAGCTCCCACCAAAGATCCCAATGCCATGGATGTCGATGCCATCTGCCTCCAATGACTCACTCCTGCTGAATGGGAACAATGCCACAAAGAAGGTAGATGTTTCCGCTATCGTCAGAAAGGACATCGGGCTACCGCCTGCCCCACATTCACTTCAAACACCCCGAGGCTGAAGAAGGTCATTCGGAGGGTCATAGAAGAAGAAGTCGAGGACAAAGAAGAAGTTCCTCAACTACAAGAGATAGACAATGAAGACAATGATGAAGAACCAAAAGTATCTCACATCGCCTTTGCTTCCCCGGATTTTTGAAACGGAACGCTGCCTTAATGTCAGTAGTTCCCCCTATTACGTGTGCGCCTGTACTTGTATCCACATCCAAGAAATCAATGAGTATTCCCTTACAACTCATTGATCCCTCGCACACCATGAAAACCATCGACACCCGTGCTCTTATTGATAGTGGGGCAGACATCAACTGCCTTGATTAGGACTTCGCTCAGAAACACAAACTTCCCCTGGACAAGCTCCCTATCCCTATCCCCATTAACAATGTTGATCAAACTCCCAACACCAAGGGAGCCATCCATTACTCCACCTCTCTTTTCACCAACATCGACGGGATAGCACAACACATGCGCTTTCACGTCATGCATTGTGGGTCTGAGAACATGATTCTCAGAACACCTTGGATACAACTTACCAACCCTTCCATTGACTGGTCGTTGCAAACGATCAACATCCCCGAATCAGTAGATGAGTCCACTTCCCTCTACCACATCCACGTGGCTGACCTAAAACAACACGAAAAAACCCAACCCCAGGCACCCCCTGCAAAACCTCCATGACATGTCATGGTTGAAACTGTCCCCGACTATACCCTATCCATGTTCCTCAACATGCCCGATGGAAATCTTTATGTTCGTCGCGCACTCCACCTTAACTCCTGTCAGCAGGTTCTCAATATGGGATCCCGATATCATCAGACCAATCCAAAGCTTGTTGCCAAGCTTACCACCACCATGGAACTTGCAGCAGCTGCTGAGAAAGCTAAGCTGAAAGTCACCCTACCAAACACGTACCAAGACTTCGCTCCTGTCTTCGCTAAAGAATCTGCCGACTCCCTCCCCCCGTCCTGACCCTACGATCATGAAATCAATGTTAAAGATTCATTTACTCCAAAGATTGGCAAACTCTACCCGCTTACCCCTGACGAAAAGCAAGCAACTGAGGACTTTCTTGACGAAAATCTTGCTGCTGGCAAAATCTGCCCCTTGAATTCCCCTCAAGCGTTGCTGTTCTTCTTTGTCAAAAAGAAAGACAGCAAGCTCCGCCCCTGCCAAGACTACTGGTATCTCAACGAACATACTATTTGCGATGCCTACCCATTACCCCTGATCTCTGACCTCCTTGACAAACTTAAAGAGGCTCGTATCTTCACCAAGTTCAACGTACAATGGGGATATAACAACGTATGTATAAAAGATGGGCACCAATGGAAAGGTGCCTTCCTCACCCATAAAGGGCTCTTCAAACCAATGGTTATGTTCTTTGGAATGACTAACTCCTCCGCGACTTTTCAACAGTTTATGAACAACTCCTTCTGTGATATGATTGCAGAAGATTGGTTGGTAATCTATATGGACGATCTATTAATCTTCTCTCCTGATGATGAAGTTCACACTGAACGTACCTGCCATGTCCTTCAATGGATGACAGAACTTGATCTCCATCTCAAATTGGAAAAATGCCAATTTACCATCTCTGAGGTTGAATACCTTGGGATGATCATCAAGGAAGGGCAGCTCACAATGGACCCCATCAAGCTAGACGGGATTGCTAAATGGCCTATGCTGCAGAAAATCAAAGACATCCACTCCTTCCTGGGTTTTGCTAACTTCTACAAATGTTTTATCCTGGGCTATTCTAATATTGCCTGCTCACTCATTGACCTCACCAAGAAGACTATGCCTTGGACTTGAGGTACTGCACAACAAACCTCCTTCGAACAACTCAAGGAGTGTTTCCTCCGTAAGCCTGTTCTTTTCATGTCCGATATCTCTCGACCTTTTACTATGGCCACCGATGCTTCTAAATATGCGTCAGGTGATATTCTGTTACAAACTTGTTATACGTGGCCGTGGGTATGGTCACGCGTAGACCTACTAATGTCTAGTAGGGTCAAGAGTTCTGTCGTTTGTTTATACGACGATGTAAGGCCAGCTGTGGGGATGCTAGGTTGAAAGCTCTGTCTAGAGTAGCAACGGTTCAGAGATAACCGCTGCCTAGCTTGACAAGCGGGTCGAGAGTTCAAGGATAAGGACACATGGAGGCTGGTGAGCCATAGTGTGAAGCGCTCACTTAATGGTAGAGCAAAGACTCGAGGAGTAACAGTAATGGATTGCTAGTGCTAACTAGGCGACAAGCCATAGATAGAACTAAGCTAGGAAAAGAAATGAAGGGCCCTGTTGAAGGATTTATATAGTGATATAAGGGTGTGACAGTTATGTGTCACAATGGTTAAGGGCCGGCATGGGAAACAGCATTAGAAATAGCGAATAAATAGTGAAACCGCACATGAGAAAGAGACGTTAAGGGCTGGCGCATTCGGCGTGAGAAGATCAGAAGGAAAAAGAGTACCTGCACGATGGAGGATAAGCACGCTTACGAGATGTATAGAATGTCGTAGAATGTCATGGAAGAAATGAGGTTAAGCATGAGAAAAGAAAATGTTAGTCCGATATCGTAAGTAGAAGAAAAGTATTCGTCCTGCGAGTGAATCGTAACAAAACTGATACAAATGGGGATTGGCACCCCTGTTCTTACTTATCACAATCCTTTTCATCCTCAGAATGCAACTATGACATCCACAACTGGGAGCTCTTGGCCGTTATCTGCGGTTTCAAAGCCTGGAGGCAGTACCTCCATGGCTCTCCCTTCCCTGTCACGGTCTTTTCTGACCACAAGAACCTAACATACTTCCGTCGCCCCCAAGATCTCAACCGACGTCAAGCCCATTGGCTCCTTGACCTCGCTGATTATGATTATTTGATCACTCATGTCCCTGGCACCCAACTCGCTGGTCCAGACACCCTCTCCCGCCGCCCTGACCTCCTCCCCTGTGCTGACTCTGATAACATAGGCATTACCCTTCTCCCCGACGCCCTCTTTGTTCATCTCATTGACTCTGCCCTCTCCAACCACATCGCCTCCGCCTCTGCCTCTGATGACCTCATACTCCACAAACTGCAGGAACTCAATGGCTCCCTTCCCTCTGCCTTCTGCTCTTGCCTAGCCGACTGGCAATATACTGATGGCATCCTCCAGTATCAGGGACACATTTATGTCCCTCCCGACCAAGACCTTCGCCATGCTGTCGTCCAATGCTCCCATGACCACGACTCCGCTGGCCACCCTGGCTATCTTAAGACCCACCAACTCGTCACCTTTGAATTCTGGTGGCCCGGTCTTGCCACGTTCGTTCATTCTTACATCGATGGCTGTGCCATGTGCCAGCGCAACAAAGTGAACACACACCCTACCGTTCCCCCACTCATCCCTATTCCTTCCTCTTGCTCTCGCCCCTTCCAGCAGATTTCCTGCGATCTCATCACTGATCTCCCGCTATCTGGGGGTTGACTCATTATTGGTCATGGTGGACCATGGCCTTACTAAGGGGGTAATTCTTTGCTCTACTAAGAAATCCATCACCACCAAAGGAATAGCAGTGCTCTTTTTCCATAAGGTTTATCTCCACTTCAGCCTCTATGACAAAATCATCTCCGATCATGGCCCCCAATTTGCTTCCACTTTCGCCAAAGAACTTGGCCAACTCCTAAACTATGATCTCTCCCTCTCCACAGCTTACCACCCTCAGACCGATGGTGAAACCGAACGAGTCAATCAGAAGGTCAAAACCTATCTCTGCATCTATTGTGGAGATCACCCTTCTACTTGGTCTGAACATGTCTCCCATGCCGAATTCATGCATAACCACCACCCTCACTCTGTCATCGGCAAATCCCCGTGTCACGCGTGACCGTGGGTATGGTCGTGTGTAGACCTACTAACGCCTAGTAGGGTCAAGGGATTCAGTCGTTCGTATCGACGACGACGTAGGGCCAGCTGTGAGGATGCTGGGTCAAGGGTACTGTCAAGGATGTTGACGGGTCAAAGGGGTAAACCGCTGTCTAGCTTGACAAGCGGGTCGAGGGTTTGAGGATAAAAACACACGAGGGCAGTGGGGCTGAGTGTGAAGTGTTCACTTAATAGTAGAACGAAGACTGAGGAGGAAGGATGATGGATTGCTAGTGCTAACTAGACGACAAGCCGTAGGTAGAACTAAGCTAAGGGAAAAGGAAATGACCCTGTTGAAAGGTTTATATAGTGAAGTAAAAGTGTGACAGTTACGTGTCACAGTAATTAAGGGCCAGCATGGGAAGCAGCATTAGAAATAGAGACCCAATGGCAAAACCACACATGAGAAGGAATAGTTAAGGGCCAGCGCATACTGTGTGCGAAGATCAGAAGATAAAGAATACCTGCGCGGTGGAGGACAAAGCACACTTACAAGATATATGGAATGTCATAGAACGACATGGAAAGAATGAGTTAAGCGTGAGAAACGGAAAGTATCAGTCCGATAGTGATAAAAGGGAAAAAGTGTTCGTCCTGCGAGCGAATCGTAACATTACCCCCTTAGTAACCTGAAGCTACGGTGAGGATTCCTTACAAGTCCCTAAAGGCGGGTCCTGGGGAGCTGGTGATGTTTGCATAGCCAACATCGTCTAGTTCGTCTCCATCCCCATAAGGAGAAGGGGCGTGAGGGGAGGATGGCGCGGGATGGTAAGACTGTTGAGAGGAGGAGGAAGACTGACGAGAGGCACGGCGAGGGGTGGCTCGACAGACGATTTGTCTGTTATGGAACGTGGCTTGGGGGCGAGGAGTTGACGTGGACGAGGATTGAGCACGCGGGGAAGTAAGGCAAGAGGCGAGGGGGTGAGAGGATCCTGGACAATGGGCCAAAGAATGACCAGGCGTTTGTCGGTGGCATCCGGTACAGATGTATTGTCTGCAGGATAGTTGGGTGTGGCCGAGACAGTGGCACTGGAAGCACCATTGATTGAAACGAGGATGACCAGGATAGACGCGGTCTCTGCCATTCCGACCAGTCCACCAATCGTTGAGGGTTTGCCTATGGATAGGCAACCCATCCCTCAATACTTCGTTTCCAAGTCCTCGACCAGCGGCAGCTAGGTCTCGGAAATGGTTGTCGACGTCGAGGAGGAAGGAGTTGTAGCCCATTTGGAAGGCGTGTGAGTACGACTGATAACGCGCGTGGTAGATAAAGTCCTGCATGGTCCTGCCAAGCGTAGTATGAGGAAAAACTGGGCCAGAGCCAGAGACGAAGGCGGTGATGTGGTTTAACTGCATCGCGGATTCGAACCAAGTAAAGATGGGCGAACCATCAGAAGAGTAAACGCTAATAGGGACCCGAAGGCGGTCATCAGACATGAGAGAATGAAAGCGAACATAATGCTCATTGGTAAACCGTTCCTCCCGGATCCTGCTGGTGTGGCGGTGGTTAGAGACATCTAACAGGACCTGGGAGTCCCATCCCGAATGGGCAACAAGGGAGTTCGAGCTAGGTGTGCGGACAAGCTGAGGGCAGTGGACACCTAGGAACGAGGGAGGTCCGGGAGAAGGTTCCCGATGGGGCAGAGGTGTAAACGATGGTGAGAACTGGATCCTGCCAGAGACGGGGGAGACATGGGACTGGGGAACATCACCAACAAGAGTGGCGAAGTTGACAGGTTGAGGGGCGGCGGGGCAAGTAGGAGAGACCCTCTCGGGGTCGGTAGAGGGAAGACGGACTGTGCTGGGGTTGGTGGATGGTGCGGCGGCAGAGGTGTCGACATTGGTGAATTTGATAGCCATGAGGAGAAGATGGAGAGGGTTTATCAGCGGCGTGGTGGACAAGCAGATGAGAGGGAGAAGGCGCGAGGGTGTCACTTTTTATAATCTTTCAGTAACTCCAACGAATGTTTCAAGTTCCGCTCGGGTTCCCAAGAGTCTTCTTCAGCAGAATACCCTTTCCATCGGATCAGGTATTGACGGGCCGACGGCATACCTCGACGCCATATGATTCGTTCTATTTCATATTCCTCTTGTCCTTCGACAAGATCCAGAGGTGGTGTAGGGAAGTTTGGGCCATGTACGTCGTTTTCGCGATAGGGTGATAACAGAGAAGCGTGGAACGTGTTGTGAATTTTCCACATTCGTAGGAGACGGGAGAGATGACATCAGAGATGACGAGGGGGCCCTCGCGTTTTGCGGCAAACTTCGGATCTTGGATGGACCTTTTAAGATTCCTAGCCTCCAGCCAAACTCGTTGTCCTTTCTCGAAGGGTACGAATTTCAACTTAGACCGGGATGCCATGACTTGACGCGCAAGCTCATGGGAGGCGAGGGCTTCTTCTCGTAGAGCAGTCAGCTTCTTGAGGTGGGTTTTGACAGTGGGGATGTTGGTTTCGGCGATCACCGAAGGAAGAGCACGAGGTTCATACCCCATCATGAGGTAAAACGGGGATTTGCCGGTGACGGAATGGGGGCAGTGATTATGGGTAAATTCTGCGTGGGAGATGTGATCGGACCAAGTAGAAGGGTGGTCTCCGCAGTAGATACGGAGATACGTCTTGACTTCCTGGTTGACGCGTTCGGTTTCGCCGTCAGTCTGGGGGTGATATGCTGTAGAAAGGGAGAGATCATAGTTGAGGTGGCGGCCAAGTTCTTTGGCAAAGGTGGAGGCGAATTGCGGTCCGCAATTGGAGATGACTTTCTCGTAAAGGCCGAAGCAGAGGTAAACTTTGTGGAAAAAGAGCGCTGCGATACCTTCGGCGGTGATGGTCTTCTTCGTGGGGCAAAGAATTACCCCCTTAGTAAGGCCATGGTCCACCACAACCAATAAGGAGTCGAATCCCCCGGACACCGGGAGATTGGTGATCAGATCACAGGAGAGCTGCTGGAAGGGGCGAGAGCAGGAGGACGGGATGGGGACGAGCGGGGGAACCGTAGGGTGAGTGTTTGCTTTGCGCTGGCACACGGCACAGCCGTCAACATAAGAGCGAACAAAGGAGGCAAGGCCTGGCCACCAAAACTCGGAGGCGACGAGCTGGCGGGTTTTAAGGTAGCCGGGATGCCTGGTGGAGTCATGGTCATGGGAGCGCTAGATGACAGCGCGGCGAAGGTCACAGTTGGGAGGGACGTAGACACGTCCTTGGTACTGAAGGACGCCGTCGGAGTATTGCCAATCTGCAAGACGTGAGCGGAAAGCGGGAGGGAGGGAACCGTCAATCTCCTGTAGCTTGTGGAGAACAAGGTCGTCAGAGGCGGAGGCAGAGGCGATGTGGTTCGAGAGGGCAGAATCGATGAGGCGAACAAAGAGGGCGTCAGGGAGGAGGGTGATGTTACGAATTGATTTCGTGAAACTGACTTTTTCACATTTTCCCTCTTATCTAATCTTATCACACCATGATCTTATCTAAGATCACTCCTTTCGCTATTCCTTTACCTTCTTACCCGATTAGATTAGATATGATGTCACCATGACATCACAGGTCTAGGTGCCTCACCTCATACGCATTACTTTAATCCCCTTGCTCTAGACCTACTTCACTCATTCACCCTTCCATTCTTTCATATGTATACCTCACCTTAGCCAGCATGTACAC
>JBBPTX010001133.1:0-12341 GCA_038094595.1 Pulveroboletus aff. annulatus | reverse complement strand
CTCGTCAGTACCTAATCCGATGGAAAGGGTACTCCGCCGAAGAAGACTCATGAGAACCCGAGCGGAACTTAAAACATTCGTCGGAGATACTCAAAGATTATAAAAGACGACACCCCACCGCCTTCTCACTTTCATCCACACCCCCACCACGCCGCAAATCAAACTGCTCCACCTCCTCGTAATGGCCATCGAGTTTTCCGCCATTGATGCCCCCGCCACAGCCGTCTGTTACGATTCGCTGCATGGTCTACTCTTTTTCTTTACCTAGTATTACGAACTGACACTTATTTCTTTTCTCACGCTTACTTCACCCCTTTCCACAACATTCTACGACATTCCACGTATTCCGTAAGCGTGCTTATCCTTCACCGCGCAAGTACTCGTTTATCTTCCGATCTTCTCACGCTGTATGCGCCGGCCCTTATGTCTCTTTCACATGCGTGGTTTCGCTAGTGGTTTCTGACCTTCACACACCGTTTTCCACGCCGGCCCTTAACCATGTGACGCGTTACCGTCACACCTTTCCCTTCACTATATAAACCCTTCAACAGGGTACTTCATTTCTTTTCCTTAACCTAGTTCTACCTACGGCTATCACCTAGTTAGCTCTAGCAATCTACTTTGTGTCCTCATTCTACACTTGAGTGAACGCTTCACACTTCAAACGCCTCTCCCACGTTTCGTGTGTCTACCCCGAACCTTTGACCCTATCGCCAGTGTGGCATAGGCACCCCGACTATGTTACATTACGTTTCATAGACCATTGATCGACAACCCCACGGTCGACCCCCCTTCCTACGGATATCCTCAACCGTAGCATAAAACCCCTTCGACCCTTCGACCCTTCGTCCCTAGGTACTCGTAGGTCTATGCGCGACCTTACCCAAAGGCCACGTGTAACAAAAGAACTAGGTTTCCACTCGTCGCGCACTATCACGTACGCCCACCATTTCAACTTCTCGCCACACCCGAACCACCGACTCTCGTTGGAACCCCCGAGAACCCCCTCGAACCCACCACTCAGACTCTTCGGATACTCCAGAAGAACCCAACCCAGACTTCTGGGAAGAAGACCCCGACGAACCCCTCCTTGATTCTGACGAAGAAGACGCTACTCGCGATCTTTCCCACCACCTGACTGCCTCTCTACAGATCCCTCGTCCCCCTACACCACCGTCTCCCACTCCTCGACGCCAAACCGGCCATATCTTTCCTCCGGTCCCACCAATGTCCAACAAACCCATCGAACTCCGCATCGGCACCCCCGAGAAGTACGATGGTGACTACAAAACGGCCAAGCAATGGCTCGACTCAGTCGTATTCTACTTAAACGTCAATTCAGACGTCTATAACACCGCCCCGAAACAGATAGCCTTTGCACTATCTTACATGACCAAGGGACCCACACTTACGTGGGCCAACACCTTCCGCGCCTCCAAAATCGCCAATGATGGGACCATCTCTATGGGCTCCTGGGACAATTTCCGTGACGAATTCCTTAAGGCGTTCAAACACTATGACACCACGGGTAACGCCATCACATGGCTCACCACCACCCGCATGACCGTCACCAAAGGTGGCGGATACTCCCCCTCGCTTACTGAGTACAACGCTCAGTTTCAAAACCATTACGCCATCGCCGGCATCACCGACCACAATGTCTTGATCGGCTATTACTCAGCTGCCATCCCAGAACCCCTCATGCGTCGCATCCTTGCAATGGAGACCATCCCCACCACTATCGACTCGTGGCTTAAGAAAGCCGTAACCTTTCAGACTCACATGGACCAAGCGAGAGAGATCGCCGCTCGCCACAGAACTCCCACCCGTGCCACGTACCATCAGTACTCCACCCCAACTCCTGCCAAAGACCCCAACGCCATGGACATCGATGTCGTCCGCCTCACTAAGCTCACCCCAGACAAACGGAAGAAATGCATCAGAAAAGGACGATGCTTCCGCTGCAGACAAAAAGGACATATGTCGTCCAAATGCCCTGGATTTCCGAACACCCCGAAGCCGAAGAAAACGGTCCAGAAAGTGGAAGAAGAAGAAAACGACGAAGTCCCTTCGCTCGCTAAAATTGAAGAGGAAGACGACGACGAAGAAGCAGTAGCGCGAGTCATCGTGGATTTTTAGAAAGGAAGACTGCCTCAACGTCAACTCCTTCCTCGCTTACGTGTGCCCCTGTACTTTTATCCCAGTCTAAGAAATCTATGCGTATTCCCCTCCAACTCATAGATCCCTCGCACACAATAAAAACCGTCGACACACATGCCCTCGTTGACAGTGGGGCAGATATCAACTGCCTTGACTGGGGCTTTGCCCGAAAACATCGACTTCCCCTGAATAAACTCCCGAAACCCATCTCGGTATGAAACGTAGACCAAACAATAAATGCCAAAGGAGCGATACGGTTCACCTCCTCCCTCTTCCTCAACATCGAGGGTGTCGCCCAACAAGTACTATTCCACGTCATGCATTGTGGAAATGAAAACGTTATCCTCGGATTGCCCTGGCTTCGCGCCACTAACCCCGATATCAACTGGATTGCCAGAACACTGTCAATCTCAGAAAAACTCGACGAATCTGTGGCGCTCTATCACTCCTTCGCCCAAGATACCAAACGACATAATAAACACTTTCAAAAAAAAAAAAACTACCCCTCCACCACCCCCACAACACACCCTGGTGGAAACGATCCCAAACCATGCCCTCTCGATCTTCCTGGACCTCCCCGATGGAGGACACTACGTAAAATCAGCTCTCCATCACTATGCCTGTCAACGGATCACACGCGTCGGGTCCAGATATCATCAGACACACCCGAAACTAGTTGCGAAAATAACCACAGCTACCGAACTCACCGCTGCTGCCGAAAAGGTGAAACCCAAAGTAACCCTCCCAGATGCCTACAAGAGCTACGCCCCCGTCTTCGCGAAAGAAACTGCTGACTCTCTTCCTCCTTCCCAACCATACGACCACGAAATCAATGTCAAAGACTCTTTCGTCCCAAAGATAGGGAAACTCTACCCCCTGACCCCGGATGAAAAGAAAGCCACCGAAGATTTTCTTGACGAAAATCTCGCTGCCGGAAAAATCCGCCCGTCCACTTCCCCCTGTTACAGCTATATATTTTTCATCTTTACTCTGCGCATAAGGACGCTCCCTTTATCTTATCAAGGGTAAACCCGACTGCAGACACTGTGCTAGACACAGGGGATCTAACGGGCCCTTCTAGATCAGTGGGCTTCACATTCAACTCTTCACACTTCGTCCCACTAATCACAGCACGTATTTAATACCTCGTGATCATCACAGACCTCACATCAGCCACCCCATCACTGTGATGAGATCCCTTATCTTTAATTACCGTTGACACCTTCCATTCTACCACCCGCAGCAGATCAACGGCTGGATACCTCATGTATATATTAATCTCCGTTACAGGCCGACTCCTCATGTCGATCATGTTGGGCCTAGGGGATGGACTAATGTAGATACGTATCTAGATTGGTACACAACATGTATCTACACGTAGAATAGTATATAAAGCGAGACTGGACGGAGCTCAATCTCCAGTCTAGTTCTCTTGTCTCCTGCCTACAAAGCATCTCATAAGATAGTCCCCTCTCGACGTCTAAGATTGATAGTGATTGCCTGCAGAATCTGTAGTCGCAACACCCCCCAGGCATCCCCGTTTTTCTTTGTCAAGAAAAAGGATGGAAAACTTCACCCCTGTCAAGACTACCGATATCTTAACGAACACACTGTTCGCGACGCCTATCCCCTTCCCCTCATTACAGACCTTCTCGACAAACTCAAAGGCGCCCGCGTTTTTACGAAGTTCGACGTCCGATGGGGATATAACAATGTCCGGATCAAGGACGGACATCAGTGGAAGGGAGCATTCCTCACACATAGAGGACTCTTCGAACCCTTGGTCATGTTCTTCGGAATGACCAACTCCCCAGCCACGTTTCAATGGTTTATGAATGATTCTTTTCGAGACATGATCGCCGAAGGATGGCTCGTTATCTACATGGACGATCTCCTCATCTTCTCCCCCGACAATGACACCCACACCGAACGAACTCGCCGCGTCCTCCAACGCATGACAGAGCTTGATCTACATCTCAAGCTGGAAAAATGCACCTTCGCAGTTCCCAAAGTCGAATACCTCGGGATGATTGTCAAAGAAGGACAACTCGCTATGGATCCCATCAAACTTGATGGAATTGCAAAATGGCCTACCCCAAAGAAAGTCAAAGACATCCGCTCCTTTTTAGGATTTGCCAACTTCTATCGAAGATTCATCCCAGGTTACTCCGATATCGCCCGCCCCCTCATCGACCTCACAAAGAAAACCCAACCATGGGACTGGTCACCCACTCGCCAGACTGCCTTTCAACAGTTAAAAACCCTCTTCACACGACAACCAGTCCTCTTCATGCCCGACATCACCCGCCCCTTTGCGATCGCTACGGATGCCTCCAAATACGCCTCCGGAGGGATCCTTCTTCAAACCGACTCCAACGGTGACTGGCACCCTTGCTCATATCTCTCCCAGACGTTCGCCCCCGCGGAACGAAATTACGACATCCACGACCGAGAACTCCTCGCCGTCCTCCATGGCTTCAAAGCTTGGCGACATTATCTCCACGGCTCCCCATTCCCCGTGACGGTCTTCACCGACCACAAAAACCTCACGTACTTTCGTCGTCCTCAGGACCTGAATCGACGACAGGCCCGCTGGATTCTGGACTTGGCAGATTTCGACTATCACATCACCCACGTCCCTGGCTCCCATCTCGCTGGCCCGGATGCCCTTTCTCGCCGCCCAGATCTCCTCCCTCACGTTGACGACGACAACACCGGAGTCACACTCCTTCCTGACTCCCTCTTCGTCCGTATCATTGACTCCGCCCTTTCCTCAGTCATCTCCTCCGCTTCTGCTTCAGATGACCTCGTTCTCCACAAACTTCAGGAGATCGAGGGTCGTGTTCCCCCTGCTGCCCACTCCCGTCTCTCGGACTGGCAATACCGTGACGGCGTACTCCTCTATCAAGACCGCGTCTATGTCCCGGATGACCAACCCCTCCGCCAATCCATACTTGCCCACTGCCATGATCACCCCTCGGCCGGACACCTCGGCTTCCTCAAAACTCGCCAGCTGGTTGCTGCTAACTTCTGGTGGCCTGGCCTCACTACGTTCGTCCGCTCCTACGTTGACGGCTGCGCCGCTTGCCAACAAAACAAGACCAATACTCATCCAACTTCTCCTCCGCTCACTCCCATCCCTTCTTCCTGCTCCCGCCCATTTCAACAGATCTCTTGTGATCTCATCACCGACCTCCCTCTTTCCGGGGGGTTTGACAGTCTTTTGGTCGTGGTGGACCACGGCCTTACTAAGGGGGTAATCCTTTGCCCTACGAAGAAAACCGTCACTGCTGAAGGGATCGCGTATCTCTTTTTCCACAAGATCTACAAAAGGTTTGGCCTCTATGACAAAGTCATCTCAGATCGAGGCCCCCAATTCGCCTCCTCCTTCACAAAAGAACTCGGACGCCTCCTTGGCTATGACCTCTCCCTCTCCACCGCGTATCACCCTCAAACCGATGGTGAAACCGAACGCGTAAACCAAGAAATAGAAACGTATCTCCGCATCTATTGCAGGAATCTCCCCTCCTCTTGGTCCGATCACATCTCTCACGCCGAATTCACCCACAACCACCGCCCTCACTCCGTCACCAGCAAATCCCCTTTCCTCCTCATGATGGGCTACGAACCCCGTGCCCTTCCTTCGGTGATCGCCGAAACCAAAATCCCAGCTGTCAAAAATCGCCTCAAAAACTTGATTGCCCTAAGAGACGAAGCCCTCGCCGCCCACGAACTCGCACGACAAACTATGGCTGCCAGGTCAAGATCCCCGTTTAAACCTTTCGCCAAAGGAGACAGAGTATGGCTGGAAGCCCGAAATTTGAAAAGATCTATCCCAGATCCAAAGTTCGCCGCAAAACGGGAAGGCCCCTTTGCCATCACGGACGTATTATCCCCCGTCACCTATCGCCTCCGACTCCCACAGACATGGAAAATCCACAACACGTTCCATGCTTCTCTTTTATCACCCTATCGCGAAAACCCCGTACACGGCCCGAACTTTCCGACTCCACCCCCGGAACTTATAGAAGGCCAGGAAGAATACGAGATAGAAACAATCTTACGACATCGCGGAATGCCGTCGTCTCGACAGTACCTAATCCGATGGAAAGGGTACTCCGCCGAAGAGGATTCATGGGAACCTGAGCGGAACTTGAAACATTCGTCGGAGATTCTCAACGATTATAAAAAAACGACACCCCACCGCTTTCTCCCTTTCATCCTTACCTCCATCACGCCGCAAATCAAACCGCTCCACCTCCTCCTAATGGCCATTGAATTCTCCGCCATCGATGCCCCCGCCGCCGCCGTCTCCACCAACCCGAACACCGTCCGTCTTCCCACTGCCGACCCCGAGAGGGTCTCTCCTACTCTCCCCGCCGCCCCACAACCTGTCAACTTCGCCACTCTTGTTGGTGGTGTTCCCACCTCCCATGTCTCTCCCGTCTCTGGCCAGATCCAGACCTCTCCAACGTTTACCCCTTCGCCCCATCGGGAACCTTCTCCCAGACCACCCTCTTTCCTAGGCGTCCACCGTCCAGCACTAGTCCGAGCACCCAGCTCTGACTCTCTCGAAGTTCACTTGGGATGGGACACCCAAGTTCCTCTCGACGTCTCCGGACATTGCCACACCAACCGTCTCCAAGAGGAACGGTTCACCGATGAGGAATACGTCCGCTTTCACATGTTTTTATCTGACGATCGTCTTCGCGTACCCATTAGTGTTTATTCCGTGGAGGGCTCCCCGCTTTATACTTGGTTCGATACGGCCATGCAGCTCAACCGCATCGCCTCTTTCATCTCCGGGTCTGGACCTGTATTCCCCCATACCACTCTTGGCAGGACCATGATGGACTACATCTATCACGCGCGCCACTCCCTCTATTTCCATGGGTTTCAATCCGGGTACGATACCTTCCTCCTAGATGTAGACAACCATTTCCGAGATCTAGCCGCCGCTGGTCGAGGACTTGGCGACGTCGTACTCAGGGATGGGTCGCCCATCCATAGACAAACCCTCAACAACTGGTGGACCGGTCGTAACGGCAGAGATCGTATCTTCATCGGACACCCCCGTTTCAATCAGCGTTGCTTTACGTGCCAATGCCTTGGCCACACGCAACTCTCCTGCCAACAATACACCTGTCGGGGTTGCAACTGCCGTGCCCCTGGACATTCGTTCGCACACTGCCCAGGTCCTTCTCGATCCCTCGCTTCCCGTATCTCGTCCACTGTCGCCACCCCACGCGCCTCCCCCTCCTCTCGTCCTCACCGACCCCAAGCCGCGTTCCGGAATGGACAGATAGTCCAAAGAACCAGCAATTCCCACCGTTCGTCTTGACACTCTTCTTCCTCCTCACAACAGTCTTATCACCTTCCCCCTTCGTCCCCCACCGAGGGATTTTCCGTGGAAGACCAAGATGAGTTGGACGACGTCGGATATGCAAACGTCACCGGTTCTCCCGGACCCGCCTTTCGGGAATTGTAAGAAGTCCTCGCCGTAGCTTCGGAGTTACTAAGGGGGTAATGTTACGATTCGCTGCAGGGTCTACTCTTTTTCCTTACTCAGCATTACGAACTGACACTTATCTCTTTTCTCACGCCTACTCTGACATCTTCCACGTCGTTCCACGACATTCTATCTATCTCGTAAGCGTGCTTATCCTTCACCGCGCAGGTACTCGTTTGTCTTTTGATCTTCTCACGCCGTATGCGCCGGCCCTTATGACTCTTTCGTATGCGTGGTTTCGCTATTGGCTTCCGCTCTTCTCACGCCGTTTACCACGCCGGCCCTTAACTATGTGACGCGTTACCGTCACACCTTTTCCTTCACTATATAAACCCTTCAACAGGGTACTTTACCTCTTTTCTTTAACCTAGTTCTACCTACGGCTATCGCCTAGTTAGCTCTAGCAATCTACCTTGTGTCTTCGTTCTACACTTGAGAGAACGCTTCACACATAACGCTTTTCGTGTCCGTGTGTGTCTTACCTCGAAACCCCAGGACCCTATCGCCAGTGTGGCATAGGATACCTTGACTACTTAGCATTACGCTTCGTAGGCACAGATCGACAACCCCACGGTCGACCCCCTTCCTGCGGATATTCTCAACCGCAGTCTAAAGTCCCCTCGTCCCCTCGTCCCTAGGCATTTGTAGGTTTACGCGCGACCTTACCCAAGGCCACGCATAACAAAAGAACTAGGTTAACACTCGAAGCGCACTATTACGTACGCCCACCATTTCGTCCTCTCGCCACACTCGAACCACCGACTCTCGTTGGAACCCTCGAGAACCCCCTCGAACCCATCGCTCGGACTCCTCGGACACTCCCGACGAACCCAACCCAGACTTCTGGGAAGAAGACCCCGACGAACCCCTCCTTGACTCTGACGAAGAGAACGCCACCCGCGATCTCTCTCATCATTTATCTGCCTCGTTGCAAATCCCTCGTCCCCCTACACCACCGTCTCCCACCCCTCGTCGCCAAACCGGCCACATCTTTCCCCCGATTCCCCCTATGTCTAACAAACCTGTTGAACTCCGTATCGGAACCCCCGAGAAGTACGATGGCGACTACAAAACGGCCAAACAATGGTTTGACTCAGTCGTCTTCTACTTAAACGTCAACTCGGACGTTTATAACACCGCCCCAAAGCAGATAGCCTTCACGCTGTCTTACATGACCAAGGGACCCGCACTTACGTGGGCCAACACCTTCCGCGCCTCAAAAATCGCCAGCGATGGATCCATCTCCATGGGCTCCTGGGACAACTTCTGCGCCGAATTCCTCAAGGCGTTCAAACACTACGACACCACGGGTAACGCCATTGCCTGGCTTACCACCACCCGCATGACCGTCACCAAGGGTGGCGGATATTCTCCCTCGCTTACTGAGTACAACGCTCAGTTTCAGAATCACTACGCCATCGCCGGTATCACCGACAACAATGTCCTAATCGGATATTACTCAGCTGCCATTCCGGAACCCCTTATGCGTCGTATCCTCGCAATGGAGACCGTCCCCACCACCATCGACGCATGGCTTAAGAAAGCCGTCACCTTCCAGACCCACATGGACCGCACGAAAGAAATCGCCGCTCGCCACAGAACCCCTACTCGCACTACATACCACCAGTACTCCACCCCCCCCCCCCCCAAAGACCCCAAAGCCAAGGACGTAGACGTTGTACGACATAACAACCACACCCCGGAAGAACGGAAGAAATGCATCAGAGAAGGATGATGCTTCCGTTGCAGACAAAAGGGACACATGTCGACCAAATGCCCCGGAACCCCGAAGCCGAAGAAAACAGTCCAAAAGGTAGAAGAAGAAGAAAAGGACGAGATCCCGTCACTCGCCAAAATCGAAGAAGAAGATGACGATGACGAAGAAATGGTGGCAAGAGTAGCGACGGATTTTTAGAAAGGAAGACTGCTTCGACGTCAGCCCCTTCCTCGTTTACGTGTGCTCCTGTACTTCTATCCCAGTCAAAGAAATCTATGCGTATTCCCCTCCAGCTCATAGACCCCTCGCACACAATAAAAACCGTCGACACCCACGCTCTCGTTGACAGCGGAGCAGATATCAATTGCCTCGACTGGGGTTTTGCCCGGAAACATCGATTACCCTTGAACAAACTCCCGAGACCCATCTCGGTACGAAACGTAGATCAAACAATAAACGCTAAAGGGGCAATACGGTTTACCTCCTCTCTCTTCCTCAACATCGAAGGCGTCGCCCAACAAGTGCTATTCCATGTTATGCACTGCGGGAATGAAAACGTCATCCTCGGATCCCCCTGGCTCCGAGCCACCAACCCCGACATTAACTGGACAGCCAGAACACTTTCTATTTCGGAAAAACTCGATGAGTCTGCAGCACTCTACCGCTCTTTCGTCCAAGACACCGAACGACATAATGAACGCCTTCCAAAAACCATCCCTCCGCCACCTCCACAACACACCCTAGTAGAAACAATCCCAAACCACGCCCTCTCGATCTTCCTAGATCTCCCTGATGGAGAACACTACGTAAAATCAGCCCTCCATCACTACGCCTGCCAACGAATTACGCGCTCCGGGTCCAGATATCATCAAACGCATCCGAAGTTAGTCGCAAAGATAACCACCGCCACAGAACTCGCCGCCGCCGCTGAAAAAGCAAAACCGAAAGTAACCCTCCCAGATGCCTACAAAGACTTCACCCCCGTCTTCGCAAAAGAAACCGCCGACTCCCTTCCTCCTTCTCGCCCGTATGACCATGAAATCAACGTCAAAGACTCCTTCGTCCCAAAGATTGGGAAACTTTACCCCCTGACCCCGGAGGAGAAGAAAGCCACCGAGGATTTCCTAGATGAAAACCTCGCTGCCGGAAAAATCCGTCCGTCCACTTCCCCCCAAGCATCTCCGTTCTTCTTTGTCAAAAAAAAGGATGGAAAACTCCGCCCTTGTCAGGACTATCGCTACCTCAACGAACACACCATTCGCGATGCTTATCCCCTTCCCCTTATCACGGATCTTCTTGACAAACTCAAAGGCGCTCGCGTTTTTACCAAGTTCGACGTCCGGTGGGGATATAACAACGTCCGGATTAAGGACGGACATCAATGGAAAGGAGCATTTCTCACGCACAAAGGACTCTTTGAACCCTTGGTTATGTTCTTCGGAATGACCAATTCCCCCGCCACATTTCAACGATTCATGAACGACTCCTTCCGCGATATGATCGCCGAAGGATGGCTTGTTATCTACATGGATGACCTCCTCATCTTCTCCCCCGACGACGACACCCACACAGAACGAACTCGCCGTGTCCTCCAACGAATGACCGAGCTAGATCTACATCTCAAACTAGAAAAATGTAACTTCGCCGTCCCCGAAGTCGAGTACCTCGGGATGATCGTTAAAGAAGGAGAACTCGCCATGGACCCCGTCAAGCTTGATGGTATCGCCAAGTGGCCCGTCCCAAAGAAAGTCAAGGACGTCCGCTCCTTCCTAGGATTTGCCAACTTCTATCGAAGATTTATCCCGGGATACTCCGACATCGCCCGCCCCCTCATTGACCTTACCAAGAAAACCCAACCGTGGGACTGGTCTCCGGCTCGCCAGGCCGCCTTCACACAATTAAAGACCCTCTTTACACAACGACCAGTTCTCTTCATGCCCGACATCACTCGTCCCTTTGCCATCGCCACGGATGCCTCCAAATACGCCTCGGGAGGGATCCTTCTCCAAACCGACTCTAATGGTGACTGGCACCCTTGTTCTTACCTCTCCCAGACGTTCGCCCCCGCAGAACGAAATTACGATATCCACGACCGCGAACTCCTTGCCGTCCTCCGCGGATTCAAAGCATGGCGACACTACCTCCACGGTTCCCCATTTCCAGTAACGGTCTTCACCGACCATAAAAACCTTACTTACTTTCGCCGCCCCCAAGACCTTAATCGTCGACAGGCACGCTGGATGTTAGATCTGGCGGACTTCGACTACTCGATTACTCATGTCCCCGGCTCCCATCTCGCTGGTCCGGATGCCCTCTCTCGCCGCCCTGACCTCCTCCCCCACGTTGATGACGACAACACTGGTGTCACCCTCCTTCCCGATTCCCTCTTTGTCCGTATCATCGACTCCGCCCTCTCCTCGGTAATCTCCTCCGCCTCCGCTTCGGACGACCTCGTCCTCCACAAACTTCAGGAAATCGAAGGACGCGTTCCCCCCACCGCCCGCTCCCGCCTCTCTGACTGGCAGTACCGCGATGGCGTACTCCTCTACCAGGACCGTGTCTATGTCCCCGATGACCAACCCCTCCGACGCTCTATCGTTGCCCGTTGCCACGATCACCCCTCGGCCGGACACCCCGGCTTCCTCAAAACCCGCCAACTCGTTGCCGCCGACTTTTGGTGGCCTGGTCTCGCCACCTTTGTCCGCTCTTACGTCGAAGGTTGCGCTACCTGCCAGCATTCCAAAGCTAACACCCATCCTTCCTCCCCCCCGCTCACTCCCATCACCTCTTCCTGCTCCCGCCCTTTCCAACAGATCTCCTGCGATCTTATCACCGATCTCCCGCTTTCCGGGGGATTTGACTCGTTATTAGTCGTGGTGGACCACGGCCTTACTAAGGGGGTAATTCTTTGCCCTACGAAGAAAACCGTCACCGCTGAAGGGATTGCGTATCTCT
>JBBPTX010001132.1:0-12347 GCA_038094595.1 Pulveroboletus aff. annulatus | reverse complement strand
GATCTAGAAGGGCCCGTTAGATCCCCTGTGTCTAGCACAGTGTCTGCAGTCGGGTTTACCCTTGATAAGTTAAAGGAAGCGTCCTTATGCGGTGAAAAATATATAGCTGTAACACTACCCCCCGTCTAAGGATCGACTTCTAGGCGATCAAAAGGGTGTGTCGATGGAAGAGTGAGGTCTTCGCGTTCGTGAAAGCATCGTACAAATGCCAAATGAGACATCCGCAACCTTCGAGGTGCAGAAGGATATTCCCTATGGAAATCGCTGATGGCATCAAGCGCACCCGGTAGAAGGTGATCTTCCGGTTCCCAAGTTCGATCTGTCTCATCATAGCCTAGCCAGTGGACCAGGTATTCAAGGCGACGACCTTTGAATCTACTAGCGATGATTCTTTCTACTTCATATAAATTATCTCAGTCCTCGGTTACCTGGATAGGGCCGGGAGCGATGACAGGTTGTCCCTGAAGCCTTTCTTTATAAGGCTTAACCCGTGATACGTTAATGGTTGGATGAATTCGCATAGAAGATGGCAGCCGAAGGGTTACTGCATTATCCCCGACTAGCGTGATGATGTCATATGGCCCTAACCATCGTTCGGTTAACTTGCGACTTGCACGCGGCAACCTTAAGTTATCTGTAGATAACCATACTTTATCTCCAACGTTATAGGGAGGAGTCTCCTTTCTATGTTTATCAGCTTGTGCCTTCATGCGCAGCTGAGCTTGTTCTAAGTTTAATTTAGTTTGCTCCGTCACATCGTGTAGGTTAGATAGGAATTCGTCGGCAGCTGGTGCCTTGGAGGATGATGTAATGGGTTCTATTCCCATTCGCGGAGTGTAAGAACGAGTGACTTCGAATGGAGACTTCTTTGTTGAGGCTTGCCTCTTAGAATTATAGCTAAACTGTGCGATGGGTAACCACTGTGCCCATTCGCCTTGACGCTCTGCGCAGAATATTCTTAAATACTGCTGCACATCCCTGATCATTCTTTCTGTTTGACCATCCGTTTGGGGGTGATGCGCAGTAGATAGACGTTGTTTAATATTAAGCTTCTTGCATAGCTCTGTCATGACTTGCGAAGCGAACTGTGGTCCTCGATCGGACACTATAGATAGGGGAATTCCATGGTGCTTGAAGATGTGGTGGAGGTAGAGACTTGCTGTCTCAATGGCGGACGTCGTCTTGCGACAAGGGATAAGCACCACTTCTTTCGAAAAGCGATCTACAGCCACTAGTATGCTGTCTGATCCGTTACTTTCTGGCAGATCGGTGACAAAATCGACGGATATGTCCTGCCAGGGTCCACTAGGGACTTCTAAAGGTTGTAATAAACCAGAGCTGGGCTGGTTAGAGGATTTCATTCGTGCGCATCGATCGCAACGAGATACATAGTCTTTGATCTGTGTTGTGACGCCAGGCCACCAATAGTGACGTAAGACTAGATCAATAGTCTTTTCATTTCCAGGATGACCTGCCATAGGCGAGTCATGACATAATTTAAGAACCTTGATTCTTAGATCTTCCTTATCTTCGTTTTTGGCCGGAACGTATAACCGGTTTCCTTCTTGATAAAGAAGCCCGTTAGCTTCTTCGCATATTTTGTGTTCTTTACATAGTTTCTGTACTTCTGTCTCCGTCAAGAGACATGTTTGATTAAATATGTCTTGATGTAGCTGTGCCCCTTCATCGTAGATTGCGACTTTGGATGATGTTGTCCTTATCCGCTCCGGGGAGATCATTGTTATGCCCTTATTATCACCTTCTATCCCTTGTGCATGATCTTCTCTTCTAGAGAGAGCATCTGCCTTTGCGTTGGATGATCCTGGCTTGTACACGAAGGTATAGTTAAATCTGGATAGGTATTGCGCCCATCTGGCCTGTCTTCTAGATAGATCCTGCGCCTTCATAAAATATTGAAGGTTTGCATGGTCATTCCATACTTTGAACGGATGCTCTGTCCCTTCTAAGTAATGGCGCCATTGTTCTAACGCCCTGATGATGCTCAACATCTCTTTGTCTGCTATAGGATAATTTCTTTCTTCTGGTGACATTGAATGCGAGCTAAAGGCCACTGGATGCCATCTGTCTTCTTTTAGTATAGATAGTACTGCCCCTGTCGCATAGTCAGAAGCGTCTGTTTCTAGTCTGAATTGACAATCAATGTCAGGGTAGGCGAGGATAGGAGCCGTGGTGAATCGCTCTTTTAATTTATCGAAAGCGTCCTGCTGTGAGGAGTCCCATTTCCAAGAGACGTCTTTCTTTAGGAGATCATTCAATGGTCTGGCGACTTGCGCATATCCTTCTATGAAGTGACGATAGTAGTTGGCAAGACCGAGAAAGCTTCACACCCCTTTCACGTTAGTGGGTGCCGGCCAATCTAAGATGGCATCAACCTTTTTGCTATCCATCTTGATCCCGTCTTGTCCTACGACCATCCCCAAATAGTCTACCTCTTTCTTGAAGAAGTGACACTTCTCTGGTTTGGCGAAGAGATCATTTTCTTCTAGGCACTTCAGTACTTTCTTAACGATTTCTGCGTGTTCTTGTTCATCGTCTGTCTTGGTGAATATCATGACGTCGTCGATGTACACTACTACGACGTCTTCCATATCTACAAATAGTTCATTCATCATCGTCTGAAAGGTGGCTGGGGAATTGCATAACCCGAAGAACATGACCAGAGGTTCGAAGGTTCCTTTGTGTGTAATGAAGGCTGCTTTCCATTCGTCACCATCTTTGATGCATACATTGTTGTATCCCCATCTGAGATCCAACGTGGTGAATAGTTTAGCTCCTTTTAATCGATCCACGAGTTGCGAGATGAGGGGGAGAGGGTAATTGTTTCACACCGTCTGCGAGTTTAGGTAACAATAGTCTTGTACCATGCACTTTTGACCGTCTTTCTTTGGCATGAAGAAGACTGGTGATGTCTGAGGAGATTTAGAAGGCCTAATGTATCCTTTGGATGACTGGTCCTCTAACCAATCTGATACCTCCTTCTGTTCATCTGTGCTTAGGGGTATAAGTCTTCCTTTCTTCGGCTGAAAGTCTTCTTTAAGATCTATCGCGTGATCCCAAGATTTTCGTGTTGGCATTCTGGTAGATGCCTTCTCTTCGAATACTTTAAGATATTCATGATAGCAGTCTGGTATGAGTTCCGCAGCTGATTTTTTTTGATCCATCAGGGATTTCAGCTTCTCGTCCACTGCTTGTCCTATTCTAATATTTCGTTCCTGTTTTTCGTTTTGTTTCTTTTCTAATGTTTTTATCTTTTCGTATATTTTATATTGAGTTTCCTGTTCTTCTTTTTCTAAGAGCCTAAGATAGACGCTTTTGTCTCTAAGCTCCCAACATTCTTTTCCGCAACTTCTTAGTTTGACTTCCCCAGTCTTCCAATTAACATCTGGGTTATGCTTCTTTAACCAAGAGTAGCCGATCACCATTTGATTCTTTCCCAAACTGGTGACTTCTGCTTCAACTATTTCTCGGTGTCCTTTGTAATCCAATAGGAGGGAGGCAACATGCGTAATCTTGCCTGCTTCGTTCTGAGTACCGTCTACATTATAGACAGTGAGGGGTTGTGCAAGTTGTCTTAATGGAAGCGCATTTTGCATGGCAAATACATTATCTACGAAGACGCAGTTTGCGCCTGAATCCAAAAGTGCAGATACTGAAATGAAATCTTGATCAGTGTTTTTAGGTTTTACCTTTATCTTCATTTTTAGTTCATTATCTATTTTGAGTGATCTACAAAAGATTCCTTCGTCTGGGATTTGATCTGCAGGTGAGATTGAAGGGTTAGCTTTCTTTGAAGAGGAATTAAGCACCAGTGTGACGCCCCGGCCGAGCCTCTGAGAGGACTCCTCTATCGGCAAAGAAGAAGATATAATAGTGGAAGGCGCTGCTTCCGTATCGTAAACATGTAGGCTAGAGAAACGATTGTCCGTTGGAAAGTGTACCTGCTTACGCTTACCTTTGCCTAGATTAGACCTAGTTCCTGAATCTAGGCTCTGCCTTTTGCCGACTTCTTATTTTCAGCATCTTCGACGTCACTGAAGAATGCCCTCGCTTCTTCGAACGACATGCCCCTTATTGCTGCCGTGGGGTCGCGTCCTTTTCCTTTTTTGGCTTGCGTGCCGGGAGTGTAAATGTGTTCGGTGCTTTTAACGTCATCCAAGGACGTGCTTCTTACTTGCCTGCGTCGGCAATCTTTCTTGTGGCCATTAGACCATCCACAAAGATCACATTTTGTGGAAGGTTTCTTGCATTGCTTAGCGAAATGACCTGTTTCGCCGCAATTATAACATGACTTCACACCCTTTTGTGCTGCGCTTATGTCCATTGTGTTTGGGTCTTTTGATTTATACCCGGTTCTGTGTTGTGTTCATCCCCTAATTAGGTCAAGAGCTTCGAGGCGATTCCCGACTTCTCTTAACACGTTCATCATTTCATGGACCATTCCTTTCCTGAGATTGTTCTTCCAAATGTAGTCCATGAGGTATCACTTCGTATTTTGTTCGAGAAGGTAAACCCCATGTGGGTCCCCCAATTCTGCCTTTTTGAATTCTGCATACCATTTAACAAGGAAATCGTCGATTGATTGATTGATTCCTTGTTTCATTTCATTTATTTTCTTGGTAGCTCTGTCTTTTATGTTGCTACCCCTGAATAGGCTTCTTAGTTCTTCTTCTAAGTTCGCCCAGCTGTATCCTTGATTAGTATGCATCCTTTGCAATCTTAGTTGGGTGAAGGGTCCTGCCCTTGGTCCTTTTAGTCTGGATAGAACAGCAAGAATTGCTTCTCCGCTTTGAGGTTCTATTGCATGCCTGTTTATCTGGATCCAGGCTTGAATCTTAGCCTACCATTTGTCGAATTTCACAAATGATCCATCATAATCTCCTGGATCTGCGAAGATTTCTACTTTTCTGGAACTAGAGGGAGTTCTTTCCTTTTCTTTCTCTTTTCCTGATCCACTAGGTGTGGGTTGTCTGGTTGGTGGCTTCGTTTGTGGGGTGAGTGCTAGGATCATTTGTTCAATGCGGGCGACTGCGTTCTTTAGACTCGTGATTTCTCCATTGAGATGATCGAATTGTTGTTCTTGCGTTTGAGCGAATTGTACTAGTGCTTGTGTGTTTTTTGCCCAATCTCATTCTTGAAAGATAACTTGGAGGTTGGCAGATGTAACGGGTAGGAAAGACATTATGATTTGTAGCGTTAACTAGTATTTGTATGACTTCCTTTGTTGTACTCTTAGTTGTACTCTGCTGAAGCAATCGTTTCTTCTGATCGTCTGTGGATACTCGCCTCTCTGCCTTTTAGCGCGAGGTAATTCTTCGTCTTGTTCCTCTGAGGCTTCTCTGTATCGCCTCCTTGATATACTCGCTTCTCTGATGAACTGTTGTGCGCCTAGGGTTGCTTCTAGATGGATATTACGTGGTGCTGCTGGCCACGCGAATGGATCGGGCTGAGGGGATCTGGATGGACTCTGCTCAGGGGTGGTTGGATATCTAAGCGAGGCTAGGTCTGTGGCAGGGCTGAGGGTGTGTGCTGATGGCATGGGTTCCCAATAATAGGTATGACCCATGTATCTGATGTCGGTGGCGATTAAGTCGACTTCACCTCCATTTCCAAAGCTGCGTGGTTCTAGGTCTTGTTCAACAAGTTGCCAGAACTCTTCTTCTGTGGCTGCAATGTCTGGCCAGTCGTTTGGATCCTCTTCACTCTCTGTGCTCGCAGTTGCAAGCGAGTACTCCCTGGGCTCTTCTTTAACTGGTGCTCCTACTGCTACTGGTATGTCTACTAATTCCCAAGGTCTGACTGGATAGACGGTGGGGAGATACACTGTGAAAGGGAGAAGAGATCGGTGAAAGGTGATGGGCACTGATAGCAAGCCCCTGTTAGCGCTATCCTAGAATACCCGAAGACGCGCTCACTTGCTAGAGCCTGTGGTGCAAGAGAGAAGGCTAGATGCGTCTGCTTTATCGTTTGGTAGATAGTGAAAGGGTTGTAAGATGAAGACAGTCTAGTTCTAGTGTTGCAACTACAATCTTGCAGGGCAATCACTATCTCTAAACGTCGAGTGGAAGAACTATCTTACGAGGGAGGACTTTGTAGGCTGGGAACAAGAGAACTAGACTGGAGACTGAGCTCCGTCCAGTCTCGCTTTATATACTATTCTACTTGTAGATACATGTTGTGTATCAATCTAGATACGTATCTACATAAGTCCATCCCCTAGGCCCAACCTGATCGACATGAGGTATCAGCCTGTAACGGAGATTAATAAGTACATGAGGTAGCCAGCCGTTGATCTGCTGCGGGTGGGTAGAATGGAAGGTGTCAATGGTAATTAAAGATAAGGGATCACATCACAGTGATGGGGTGACTGATGTGAGGTCTGTGATGATCACGATGTATTAAATACGTGCTGTGATCAGTGGGGCGAAAGTGAAGAGCTGAAAGTAAAGCCCACTGATCTAGAAGGGCCCGTTAGATCCCCTGTGTCTGGCACAGTGTCTATGTCGGGTTTTCCCTTGATAAGATAAGAGAACGTCCATATGTGCAGGGTAAGGTGTGAAAAATATATAGCTGTAACAATCAGTGCCCATCTCCTTTCACCGATCTCTTCTCCCTTTCACAGCGTAACTTCCCACCGTCGATCTAGCCAGACCCTGGGAATTAGTAGACGTACCAGTAGCCGTAGGATTACCAGTTAAAGAAGAGCCCAGGGAGTACTCGCTTGCAACTGCGAGCACAGAGAGTGAAGAGGACCCAAACAACTGGCCAGATGTTGTGGCCACAGAAGAAGAGTTTTGGAGACTTGTTGAACAAGATCTAGAACCACACAGCTTTGGAAATGGAGGCGAAGTCGATTTAATCACCACTGACATCAGATACACGGGTCACACCTATTATTGGGAACCTACACCATCAGAACACACCCTTAGCCCCGCCACAGACCTAGCCTCGCTTAGATATCCCATCACCCCTGAACGGAGTCTATCCAGATCTCCTCAACCAGATCCTTTCATGTGGCCAATAATCCCATAAAACATTCGTCTAGAAGCAACCCTAGGCACACAACAATTCATCAGAGAAGCGAGCATAGCAAGGAGGTGATACAGAGAAGCCTCAGAGGAACAAGAAAGAGAACAACCTCGCACTAAAAGGCAGAGATGCGAGTACCCACAAACAATCAGGAGGAACGATTGTTTTAGCAGAGTTCAACTTCGAGTACAACAACGCAAATCTTACAAATACTAGTTACTTTCTTCACAAATACAATGGCCATCTCTGTTGCAGACTACATTGCCGCCCTCACAAACCCAAACATCGATTGGCATGACCAATTAAACACTATTGCCCAATACACAGCAGAACAAGAACAACACTACTTTGCAATGAGAGACGAAATGGCAAAAATGAATGACGCATTGGCTAGCATTCAAGGAATGCTTAGCACCTCAACACAACCCAAACCACCAACCAGACAACCTACACCAAGCAGATCTGGGAAAGAGAAAGAGGAGAGACCAATGTATGCCTCTTCTAGGAAAGTAGAAATCTTTGCAGATCCAGGAGATTACGATGAATCCTTCGCAAAATTCGATAAATGGTGGGCAAAGATCTAGGCGTGGATCGAAGTAAACAAACATGCCATAAAACCAAAATCAGGGGAAGCAATTCTAGCAGTACTCTCCAGATTAAAGGGAGCAAAAGCAGGACCTTTTGCGCAACTAAGATTGCAACGAATGTACTCAAATGAAGGGTACAGTTGGAACGATCTGGAGGGCGAACTAAGAAGTCTCTTCAGAGGAAGCAATATCAAAGATAGGGCCACAAAGAAAATCAACGAAATGAGACAAGGACCAAATCAACCTATCAATGACTTTCTTGTCAAATGGTACACAGAATTCGAAAAAGCTGAACTAGGAGACCCACATGGGGTGTACCTCTTAGAACAAAACACCAAACAATACCTCATGGATTATATTTGGAGAAACGATCTGAGGAAGAACACGGTAAACGAAATGATGGCAACACTACGAGAAGTAGGAAATCATCTAGAGGCATTAGATCTTATCAGAGGATGAACACAGTTTAGGTTTGGATCTAAGCCAAAAGATCCTAATGCGATGGACATCAGTTCAGCTCAGAAAGGAGCAAAATCGTGTTACAATTGCAGTGAAACTGGCCACTTTGCAAAACAATGTAAGAAACCATCTACCAAATGCGATCTCTGTGGATGGTCAAATGGCCACAAGAAAGACTGCCGATGCAGGCAGGTAAGAAGCACGTCTTTGGATGACACTAAAAGCACTAAACACATCTATACACCCGGCACACAAGCTGAAAAGGGAAAAGGACATGACTCCACGGCAGCAATAAGGGGCATGTCATTCGAAGAAGCAAGGGCGTTCTTCAGGGACATCAAAGATGCCAAAAATAAGAAATCAGCAAAAGGCAGAGCCTAGATTCAGGAACTGGGTCTAATCTAGGCGAAGGTAAGCATAAGCAGGTACACTTTCCAACAGACAATTGTTTCTCTAGTCTACATGTTTACGATATGGAAGCAGTACCTTCCACTATAATTTCTACTCATTTGCCGACAGAGGAGTCCTCTCAGAGGCTTGGCTGGGGCATCACACTGGTGCTTAATTCCTCTTCAAAGAAAGCTAACCCTTCAATCTCACCTGCAGATCAAATCCCAGATGAAGGAATCTTTTGCAGATCACTCAAAATAGATAATGAACTAAAAATGAAGATAAAGGTAAAACCTAAAAACACTAATCAAGATTTCATTTCAGTATCAGAGCTCTTGGACTCTGGCGCAAACTGTGTCTTTGTAGATAATGTATTTGCAATGCAACATGCACTTCCACTCAGGCAACTTGCACAACCCCTCACTGTCTATAATGTAGATGGTACGCAAAACAAAGCAGGCAAGATTACACACGTAGCATCCCTCTTGCTAGATTACAAAGGACATCGGGAGATAGTCGAAGCAAAAGTCACCAGTTTGGGAAAGAACCAGATGGTAATCGGCTATTCCTGGTTAAAGAAGCACAATCCCGACATCAACTGGAAAACTGGGGAAATCAAATTAAGAAGTTGTGGGAAAGAATGTTGGGAACTGAGAGACAAAAGTGTTTATCTCAGGCTGCTAGAAAAAGAAGAGCAGGAAGCTCAATATAAAGTATATGAGACAATAAAAACATTAGAAAAGGAACAAAACGAAAAACAAGAATGAAATATTAGAATAGGGCAAGCAGTGGACGAAAAACTCAAATCTCTCATGGATCAGAAGAAGTTGGCTGCAGAGCTCGTGCCAGAATGCTATCACGAGCATCTTAAAATATTCGAAGAAAAGGCATCAACTAGAATGCCCACACAAAAATCTTGGGATCATGCCATAGATCTTAAAGAAAACTTCCAACCAAAGAAAGGAAGACTTATACCCTTGAGCGCAGATGAACAAAAGGAGGTATCAGACTGGTTAGAAGATCAGTCATCCAACGGGTATATTAGACCTTCTAAATCCCCTCAGACATCACCAGTCTTCTTCGTGCCAAAGAAAGATGGACGAAAACGCATAATACATGACTATCATTATCTAAACTCGCAAATAGTGCGAAATAATTATCCACTCCCTCTGATTTCACAACTTGTAGATCAATTGAAGGGGGAAAAACTATTCACCACATTGGACCTTAGATGGGGATACAACAATGTACGCATTAAAGAAGGAGATGAATGGAAGGTAGCCTTTGTCACGCACAAAGGAACCTTCGAACCCCTGGTCATGTTCTTTGGATTATGCAACTCTCCAGCTACCTTCCAAACCATGATGAATGAATTATTTGCAGATATGGAAGACGTCGTGGTAGTCTACATTGATGACATTATGATATTCACCAAAACAGATAACAAACAGGAGCATGCAGAAATTGTCAAAAAGGTGCTAAAATGCTTAGAAGAGAATGACCTCTTTGCCAAACCAGAGAAATGTCACTTTTTCAAAAAAGAAGTTGACTATTTGGGGATGGTTGTAGGACAAGATGGGATCAAGATGGATTGCAAAAAGGTCGATGCCATCTTAGATTGGCCAGCACCTGGCAATGTAAAAGGGGTGCGAAGCTTTCTCAGTCTTGCCAACTACTATCATCACTTCATTGAGGGATACGCGCAAGTTGCTAGACCCCTGAACAACCTCCTAAAGAAAGACACCTCTTGGAAATGGGAATCATCACAACAGGACGCTTTTGATAAATTAAAAGAATGATTTACCACAGCTCCCATTCTCGCCTATCCAGACATTGATTGTCAATTCTGATTAGAAACAGATGCTTCTGATTATGCAACGGAAGCAGTGCTATCTATACTAAAAGAAGACAGATGGCATCCAGTGGTGTTTAGTTCACACTCAATGTCACCTGAAGAAAGAAATTACCCCATTTCTGACAAAGAGATATTAAGCATCATCAGGGCATTAGAGCAATGGCGACATTATCTAGAAGGAACAGAACATCCATTCGAAATATGGAATGATCATGCAAACCTTCAGTATTTTATGAAAGCACAAGATCTGTCTAGAAGACAAGCCAGATGGGCACAATATTTATCCAGATTTCACTATACCTTTGTATACAAACCAGGATTGTCCAATGCAAAGGCAGATGCTCTCTCTAGGAGAGAAGATCATGCACAAGGAATAGAAGACGATAACAAAGGCATAATTATGATCTCCTCGGAGTGGATAAGGACAACATCATTCAAAGTCGCAATCTATGATGAAGGGGCACAGTTACTTCAAGACATATTTAACCAAACATGTCTCTTGACGGAGACAGAAGTACAGAAGTTATGTAAAGAACACAAAGTGTGTGAAGAAGCTAATGGACTTCTTTACCAAGAAGGAAACCAGTTATACGTTCCGGCCAAAAACGGAGACAATGAAGATTTAAGAATCAAGACTCTTAAATTATGTCATGACTTGCCTATGGCAGGTCATCCTGGAAATGAAAAGACTATCAACCTAGTCTTATGTTACTATTGGTGGCCTGGTGTCACAACTCAGATCAAAGACTATGTATCTTGCTGCGATCGATGCGCGTGAATGAAGCCTTCCAACCAGCCTAGCTCTGGATTATTACAACCTCTAGAAGTCCCTAGCGGACCCTGGCAAGACATATCCGTTGATTTTGTCACCGATCTGCCAGAAAGCAACGGATCAGACAGCATCTTAGTAGCTGTAGATCGCTTCTCAAAGGAAGTGGTGCTTATCCCTTGTCGCAAGACGATGTCCGCCATTGAGACAGCAAGTCTCTATCTTCATCACATCTTCAAGCACCATGGAATTCCCCTATCTATAGTGTACGATCGAGGGCCACAGTTCGCCTCACAAATTATGGCAGAGCTATGTAAGAAGCTTAACATAAAACAACGTTTATCTACTGCACATCACCCACAAACTGTTGCGACTACAAGTCTTTGCAGGCAATCACTATCAGATAGACGTCGAGAGGAGGGATATCTTAGTACTATTTTGTAGGTGGAGAACAAGAGAACTAGACTGAGGACTCTAGCCTCATCCAGTCTCGCTTTATATACTAGTTCTACTGTAGATACATGTTGTGTACCAATCTAGATACGTATCTACATAAGTCCATCCCCTTGGCCCTAAGTGATCGACATGCGGCCTACTGCTTGCAGCGGGGATTAACATACATGAGGATTCCAGCCGTTGATCTGCTGCGGGTGGAAGAATGGAAGGTGTCAACGGTAATTAAAGATAAGGGATCACATCACAGTGACGAAGGTGACTGATGTGAGGTCTGTGATGATCACGAGGTATTAAATACGTGCTGTGATCAGTGGGGCGAAGTGTTGAAGAGCTGAAAGTAAAGCCCACTGATCTAGAAGGGCCCGTTAGATCCCCTGTGTCTGGCACAGTGTCTATGTCGGGTTTTCCCTTGATAAGATAAGAGAACGTCCATATGCGCAGGGTAAGGTGTGAAAAATATATAGCTGTAACACTACCCCCCATCTAAGGATCGACTTCCAGGCGATCAAAAGGGTGTGTCGATGGAAGGGTGAGATCTTCGCGTTCGTGAAAGCATCGTACAAATGCCGAATGAGACATCCGCAACCTTCGAGGTGCAGAAGGATACTCCCTATGGAAATCGCCGATGGCATCTAGCGCACCTGGTAGAAGATGATTTTCCGGTTCCCAAGTTCGATCTGTCTCATCATAGCCTAGCCAATGGACCAGGTATTCAAGGCGACGACCTTTGAATCTACTAGCGATGATTCTTTCTACTTCGTATAAGTTATCTCGGTCCTCGGTT
>JBBPTX010001131.1:0-12348 GCA_038094595.1 Pulveroboletus aff. annulatus | reverse complement strand
CAACTTGCATGTGGTGTTACAGCTATATATTTTTCACCTTTACTTTACGCATACGAATGCATTCTTTATCTTATCAAGGGAAAACCCGACTTAGACACTGTGCTAGAAACAGGGGATCTACAGGCCCTTCTAGATCAGTGGGCTTCACTTTCCACCCTTCACCTTTCGCCCCACTGATCACACATATGTATTTAATGCATCATGATCATCATAGACCTCACATCAGTCACCCCATCACTGTGATGTGATCCCTTATCTTTAATTACCATTGACATCTTCCATTCTATCCACCCACAGCAGATCAATGGCTGGTAACCTCATGTATATATTAATCTCTGATACAGGCCGACTCCTCATGTCGATCATGTTGGGCCTAGGGGATGGACTTATGTAGATACGTATCTAGATTGATACACAACATGTATCTACACATAGAATAGTATATAAAGCGAGACTGGACAGAGCTTAGTCTCCAGTCTAGTTCTTCTATTCTACTGCCTACAAAAACACTCTTAAAAATCCACTCGACGTCTAGATAAGTTGGTGATTGCCTACAATGATTGTAGTCGCAACACACGGCAACTTTAAGTTATCTGTGGATAACCACACTTTATCTCCAACGTTATAGGGAGGAGTCTCCTTTCTATGCTTATCAGCTTGTGTCTTCATGCACAGCTGAGCTTGTTCTAGATTTAATTTAGTTTGCTCCGTCACATCGTGTAGGATAGATAGGAATTTGTCGGCAGCTGGTGCCTTAGAAGATGATGCAATGGGTTCTATTCCCGTGTGTGGGGTGTAGGAACAAGTGACTTCAAATGGAGACTTCTTGGTGGAGGCTTGCCTCTTAGAGTTATAGCTAAATTGTGCTATGGGTAGCCATTGTACCCATTTGCCTTGGCGCTCTGTGCAGAACATTCTTAAATACTGCTGCACATCCCTGATCATCCTTTCTGTTTGACCATCTGTTTGTGGGTGGTGTGCAGTAGATAGACGTTGCTTTATGTTAAGCTTCTTGCATAGCTCAGCCATGACTTGCAAAGTGAACTGTGGTCCTTGATCGAACACAATAGATAATGGAATTCCATGGTGCTTGAAGATATGGTGAAGGTAGAGACTTGCTGTCTCGATGGTGGATGTCGTCTTGCAACAAGGGATAAGCACCACTTCCTTCGAGAAGTGATCTACAGCTATGAGAATGCTGTCTGATCCATTACTTTCCAGCAGATTGGTGACAAAATCAACAGATATGTCCTGCCAGGGTCCACTAGGGACTTCTAAAGGTTGCAATAGACCAGAGCTAGGCTGGTTGGAGGATTTCATTCGTGCACATCGATCACAGCAAGATACATAGTCTTTAATTTGAGTTGTGATGCCAGGCCACCAATAGTGACGTAAGACCAATTCAATTGTCTTTTCATTTCCGGGATGACCTGTCATAGGTGAGTCATGACATAATTTTAGGGTCTTGATTCTTAGGTCTTTGTTATCTCCATTTTTGGCCAGAACATATAACCGGTTTCCTTCTTGGTAAAGAAGCCCATTCGCTTCTTCACATACTTTGTGTTCTTTACATAACTTCTGTACTTCCGTCTCTGTCAAGAGACATGTTTGGTTAAATATATTTTGGTGTAGCTGTGCCCCTTCATTGTAGATTGCGACTTTGGATGATGTTGTCCTTATCCGCTTCAGGGATATCATGATTATACCTTTGTTATCATCTTCTATTCCTTGTGCATGGTCCTCTCTTCTAGAGAGAGCATCTGCTTTTGCATTAGACGATCCTGGTTTATACACGAAAGTGTAGTTGAATCTGGATAGATATTGCGCCCATCTAGCTTGTCTTCTAGATAGATCTTGTGCTTTCATGAAATATTGAAGGTTTGCGTGATCATTCCATACTTCAAATGGATGTTCTGTTCCTTCTAGATAATGACGCCATTGCTCTAGCACTATGATAATGCTTAACATTTCTTTATCCGTGATAGGATAATTTCTTTCTTCGGATGACATTGAGTGTGAACTAAATGCCACTGGATGCCACTTGTCTTCTTTTAATATAGATAGTACCGCCCCTGTTGCATAATCGAAGGCATCTGTCTCTAGACGGAATTGACAATCAATGTCTGTGTTACAGCTATATATTTTTCATCTTTTCTCGCACACACAAACGATTCTTTTATCTTATCAAGGGAAAACCCAACTTAGACACTGTGCTAGACACAGGGGATCTATGGGCCCTTCTAGATCTGTGGGCTTCACCTTTACCTCTTCACCCTTTGCCCCACAGATCACACACACATATTTAATATATCGTGATCATCACAGACCTCACATCAGTCACCCCATCACTGTGATTGTGATCCCTTATCTTTAATTAATTTACCATTGACATCTTCCATTCTACCCACCCGCAGCAGATCAATGGCTGGTAACCTCATGTATTAATCTCTGTTACAAGCCGACTCCTCATGTCGATCATGTTGGGCCTAGGGGATGGACTTATTGTAGATACGTATCTAGATCAGTACACAACATGTATCTACACTTAGGATAGTATATAAAGCAAGACTGGACGGAGCTCAGTCTCTAGTCTAGTTCTCTTGTCTCCTGCCTACAAAGTATTCCTTAGAGAGTACCTCCTTCGACATCTATAAGATAGTGATTGCCTGCAGACCTTGTAGTCACAACACTAGAACTAGACTGTCTATAAATCTCCACCCTTTCACTATCACCAACGACAGCGAACGCATCTAGTCTCCTGCTTAGCTACTCATCGACTCCAGCAAGTGAGCACGTTCTTTGAGGCAACTAGGATACGCTAAAAACGAAGCTATTTAGTGCCTATTTCTTTTTACTGATCTCTTCTCCCTTTTGCAGCCTACACTCCTTGGGTCAATCAGCAGAACCCCTGGGAACCAGTAGATGCACCACCAGTAGCTTTAGTAGAACCCGTAGTTAAAGAGGAGTCCAGGGAGAACTCACTAGCTAGAGTGAGTACAGAGAGTGAGAAAGATCCCAACGACTGGCCAGACCCGGCAGTCACCGAAGAAGAATTTTGGAGAATCCTAGAACAAGATCTCCAACCCGAAAGCTTTGGTAACGGCACAGAAGTCGACGTTATCGCCACCGATCTTAGATTCACAGGGGACACATACTATTGGAACCCCACACCTTCTTATCACACCCTAAGTCCGGCAACAGACCTTGCCTCGCTTAGATACCCCACCACCCCAATCCCTGACATCATCAGGCCAGACCCTTTCGCTTGGCTAATCGCACCATGAAATGTTCGCCTAAACGCAACCATAGGCGCAGCACAGGCAGAGAAAGAGATAAACATCGCTAGAAGGCAATACAGAGAAACTTCAGAGGAATCAGAAGACGAAGAACCACATCGCGCAAAGAAACAGCATCACGAATACCTGCAAACCATCAGGAGAAATGATAGATATAGCAGGGTTCAACTAAGAGTACAACCTCAAAAATCTTACAAATATTAGTTATCACTGCTTACAATCACAATGTCTTTCATGCCCATCTCAGCCACTGATCTCCACACCTCCTTCACAGACACGGGTGCTAATCACCTAGAAGCAATAGCGCAATTCGCACAAACTCAAGACAACAGATATGATCACCTTAGCAGCGAGATAGCACAACTAAAAAATGCAATAGTACGAATTGAACAAATGATCCAGGCTTTAACTGGACAATCAAGACCACCAACAAGACAACCAACCCCAAGCGGATCAGGGGCGACATCAATGAAACCCAGTATCAATACATCACGAAAAGTAGAAATCTTCACATATTCAGAAGACTTTGATGGATCATTTGCCAAATTTGATGAATGGTGGGCAAAAATACAGGCATGGATCCAGATCAATCAGCATGCCATAACCCCTCACAGCGGAGACGCAATATTGGCAGTCTTATCCCGACTAAAAGGACCAAGGGCAGGACCCTTTGCACAACTAAGACTGCAAAGACTTTACACAAATCAAGGATATAGTTGGACAGATCTCGAAGGAGAATTAAGGGATCTCTTCAGAGGTAGTAATGTCAAAGACAGAGCTACGAAAAAGATAAATGATATGAAACAAGGGAATGCTCAACCAATCGATGACTTCCTTGTGAAATGGTATGCAGAATATGAAAAAAGCAGAACTAGGAGATCTGCATGGAGTATATCTTCTAGAACAAAATGTTAAACAGTATATCATGGACTACATCTGGAAAAATGGACTAAGGAAAACGACAGTTCATGAAACAATGGAGACGTTAAGAAGCGTGGGGCACTGTCTCGAAAGTCTGGATCTCATTAGAGGAAGGACGCAATTCAGGTTCGGATCGAAACCCAAGGATTCAAATGCAATGGATATCAGCACAGCTCAGAAGGGAGCTAAGTCTTGCTATAACAGTGGAGAAACAGGACATTTCGCTAAACAGTGCAAGAAACCTTCCACCAAGTGTGATCTGGATGGTCAAATGGCCACAAAAAGGACTGCCGATGCAGGCAAATAAGGAGCACGTCTTCAGATGATGTTAAAAGCACTGAACACATTTACACTCCCAGCACACAAGCCAAAAAAGAAAAAGGATGTGACTCCACAGCAGCAATAAGGGGTATGTCATTCGAAGAAGCAAGGGCGTTCTTCAGGGACGTCGAAGATGCCGAAAACAAGAAGTTGGCAAAAGGCAGAGCCTAGATCCAGGAACTGGGTGAGATCTAGGCAAAGGTAAGTGTAAGCAGGTACACTTTCCAACAAACAATCATTTCTCTAGTCTATATGTTTACGATACAGAGGCAGCGCCTTCCACTATTATTTCTACTTCATTGCCGACAGAGGAGTCCTCTCAGAGGCTCGGCCAGAGCATCATGCCAGTGCTTAATTCCTCTAAAGCTAAAGCTAATCCTTCGATCTCACCTGCAGATCAAATCCCAGATGAAGGAATCTTTTGCAGATTGTTAAAAATTGATAACAAACTAAAAATGAAGATAAAGGTAAAACTCAAAAACACTGACCAAAGTTTTATTTCAGTATCAGCACTCTTGGATTCAGGCGCAAACTGCGTCTTTGTAGATAACATATTCACCATGCAACATGCACTCCCACTTAGACAACTCGTGCAACCCCTCACTGTCTATAATGTGGATGATACACAGAATGAAGCAGGGAAGATCACGCACGTTGCCTCTCTTCTATTGGACTACAAAGGACATCGAGAAATAGTCAAAGCAGAAGTCACCATTCTAGGAAAGAACCAAATGGTGATCGGCTATTCCTGGTTAAAGAAACATAACCCAGACATTAACTGGAAAACTCGGGAAATTAAATTAAGAAGTTGTGGAAAAGAATGTTGGGAACTCAGAGATAAAAGTGTATATCTCAGGTTATTGAAAAAGGAAGAACTGGAAGCCCAATATAAAGTATATGAAACCATAAAAACACTAGAAAAGGGGCAAAACGAAAAACAAGAACGAAACATTAGAATAGGGCAAGCAGTGGATAAAAAGTTAAAATCCCTCATGGATCAGAAGAAACCCGCCGTGGAACTCGTGCCAGGATGTTATTACGATCACCTAAAAGTATTTGAAGAAAAGGCATCGACCAGAATGCCTACACAAAAATCTTGGGATCATGCCATAGATCTCAAAGAAGACTTCCAGCCAAAAAAAGAGAGATTGATACCTCTAAGTGTGGACGAGCAGAAGGAAGTATCAGATTGGCTAGAAGATCAGTCATTCAAGGGGTATATTAGACCTTCTAAATCTCCTCAAACGTCACCGGTCTTCTTTGTACCTAAGAAAGATGGACGAAAGTGCATGGTACAAGATTACTGTTATTTAAACTCGCAAACAGTGTGAAACAACTATCCCCTTCCTCTTATCTCGCAGCTCGTAGATCGACTAAAAGGAGCTAAGCTATACACCACATTGGATCTCAGATGGGGATACAACAATGTATGCATTAAAGAAGGCGATGAATGGAAAGCAGCCTTCGTCACGCATAAAGGAACATTCAAACCTCTAGTTATGTTCTTTGGATTGTGCAACTATCCAGCCACATTCCAAACCATGATGAATGAACTATTTGCAGATATGGAAGACATTGTGGTAGTCTACATCGACAATGTCATGATATTTACCAAGACAGACAATGAACAGGAGCATGCAGAAATCATCAAAAAGGTATTAAAGCAACTAGAAGAGAATGATCTCTTTGCCAAGCCAGAGAAGTGCCATTTCTTTAAAAAAGAAGTCGACTATTTGGGGATGGTCGTAGGACGAGATGGGATCAAGATGGATTGAAAAAAAGTCGAGGCTATCTTAGATTGGCCAGCACCTACCAACGTAAAAGTAGTGTGAAGCTTTCTCGGTCTTGCCAACTACTATCGTTGCTTCATGGAAGGATACGCGCAAGTCGCTAGACCTCTGAACGACCTTCTAAAGAAAGATGTTTCTTGGAAATGGGATTCTCTACAACAGAATGCTTTTGATAAGCTAAAAGAACGATTTACCACAGCTTCTATTCTTGCCTATCCAGACATTGATTGTCAATTCCGTCTAGAAACGGATGCCTCTAATTATACCACAGGGGCGGTACTATCTATGTTAAAAGAAGATAAATGGCATCCAGTGGCGTTCAGTTCACACTCAATGTCGCCAGAAGAAAGAAACTATTCTATAGCAGATAAAGAGATGCTAAGCATCATCAGAGCACTAGAGCAATGGTGTCATTATCTAGAAGGAACAGAACATCCATTTGAAGTATGGAACAATCACGCAAACCTTCAGTACTTTATGAAAGCCCAAGATCTGTCTAGAAGACAAGCAAGATGGGCACAGTATCTATCCAGATTCAACTACACCTTCATATATAAACCAGGATTGTCCAACACGAAAGCAGATGCTCTCTCTCGGTGAGAAGATCATACACAAGGAATGGAGGACGATAATAAAGGAATTACTATGATATCCCCAGAGCAGATAAGGACAACATCATCCAAAGTCGCAATCTACGATGAATGTTACGATTCATCGTGCTGGGCATGTCTTTTCCTTCTTCTTTCTCTCTTGTCTCTGCGCATACGCTCACTCTTCCACTCTTCTCTGGTTGCCCGCGCCAACCCTTTACCCTTGTCCCTCGGCTCTCTGAGGTATCTCACGCGTACGTCATCGTATTTATGTGTCCTTGTGCACTTATCTCCCTCGTGTTGCCTTATCGCACACGTACTTCATCTTCTCTTGCCACTGCATCGGCACGTTCATGTTTCACTCTCACGCGTGGTTCTATCACATTCTCTCTTGTTCTTTCACATTCTAACGCCGTTTACCACGCCGGCCCTTAACCCTTACCCTAGACCCTGTGATGTTACTGTCACGCGTCACCTCTCACTATATATACCAGTCGATCTGGCCTTACGCCTTTCCCTTAACCTCGAACTCCCCTACCATCAGGGGGAGCACCTCAGCCTCTTCTCTCTCTTCGACGCTTGCCTCAGCGTACCCATCCTACTCCTCTCCTTGGGCCGCCGTCTGCGCCCTTGTCACCTGCCTTCGTCACCCTTGAACCCTCGTCCTCGTGCTCCGTTGCTTAGCAAGGTAGCGGCAACGTCTCGCCAGACATCCTCATCCCCCGTTACCTCTTCGTGTCATCAAAGAGCTCCCATGGAGGATGGTCTGCCCTCGCACCCTTGACCCCCGTGTTCACTGATCCCCTAGACCCTTGAGGCTACCCCCGTATCCCACAGTTATACCTTCCCTTGCCATTGCCTTGCCTTGACCCCCGTCTCCCCTCCGCACTCCTTAGTCGTGCTCCGTTCATATGGGCACTAAGGAGTATCCCCAGGTATCACTACGACGTTCCTTGTCCCCCACCTTCCTTAGTCCTTAGTCACATGTAACTTTGAGCACCCTGTGGTCTTCCGCCTACTTGTAGTGTTCCCTAGTGAATACACCTCTTGGTTACCCTTGCCTCCACCTCAGCGAGTCTCGTCCAACTCTTGAGAGACCCTCGACGCTTGAGTATCCTCACTCTCGCATACTCCCCCGACTCCCGCAACTCTAGGTTGCACCACCGCCGTTGGTATCCCCGACGGTTGACCATCGACAACCCGCTCAGGTGGATATTACAGGGCTGCATGCGACCTTACCCAGGCCACACGTAACAATGAAGGGGCACAGCTACATCAAGATATATTTAACCAAACATGTCTCTTGACCGAGACAGAAATACAGAAGTTATGTTATGTGTGGCCCAGGTAGGGTCGCACGTAGACTCAGTACCGACCTAGGCGAGGGCGGTCGAAGGGATCAACCATTGGTGAGACGGCGGTGTTGGCACAAGGTAGTACCCGAGGGATCAAGGGGAACGTTCAAGAGAGTGTCTCGTACATTCAGTGTTCACTCAAGAGTCGAACAAGAGACTCGTAGAGGTGGGGGATCAAGGGGACTCTGGATTACGAGGCAAGGGACTAGGCCGATACTAAGTAATACCAAAGTTAAGGGAAAGGCGTAAGGCCAGATCGACTGGTATATATAGCGAAAGGTGATGCGTGACAGTAACGTCACAGGGTCAAGGGTATGGGTTAAGGGCCGGCGTAGGAAGCGGCGGTAGAATGTGAAAGAAGGCAATGGAATGTGATAGAACCTACGCGTGAGAGTGAAACACGAACGTGCCAGTGCATGTGGCAAGAGAAGGTGAAACACGTGTGCGATAAGGCAACACGAGGGAGATAAGTGCACAAGAACACAAAAGTAGGATAACGTATGTGTGACGGAGCCTCAGAGAGCCGAGGGACAAGGGTAAAGGGTTGGCGCGGGCAACTGAAGAAGGGCGGAAGAGTGAGCGTATACACAGAGAAAGGAGAAGGAAGAGGAAAAGACGTGCCCGGCACGATGAATCATAACAAGTTATGTAAAGAACATAAAGTGTGCGAAGAAGCAAATGGACTTCTTTACCAAGAAGGAAACTGGTTATATGTTCTGGCCAAAAACGGAGATAACGAAGACCTAAGAATCAAGACCCTTAAATTATGTCATGACTTGCCTATGGCAGGTCATCCTGGAAATGAAAAGACTATTGAATTAGTCTTAAGGCATTACTGGTGGCCCGGTGTCACAACTCAAATTAAAGACTATGTATCTTGTTGCGATCGATGTGCATGAATGAAATCAACCAACCAGCCTAGCTCTGGTTTATTACAACCTTTAGAGATCCCTAGTGGACCCTGGCAGGACATATCCGTCGATTTTGTCACGGGTCTGCCAGAAAGCAAAGGATCAGATAGCATCTTAGTAGCTGTAGATCGCTTCTCGAAGGAAGTGGTGCTCATTCCTTGTCGCAAGATGACGTCCGCCATTGAGACAGCAAGTCTCTACCTTCACCATATCTTCAAGCACCATGGAATTCCTCTATCTATAGTGTCCAATCGAGGACCATAGTTCGCTTTGAAAGTCATGGCAGAGCTATGCAAGAAGCTTAATATAAAGCAACGATTATCTACCATGCACCACCCACAAACAGATGGTCAAACAGAAAGAATGATCAGGGATGTGCAACAGTATTTAAGAATGTTCTGCACAGAGTGCCAAGGCGAATGGGCACAATGGTTACCCATCGCACAATTTAGCTATAATTCTAAGAGGCAAGCCTCCACCAAGAAGTCTCCATTTGAAGTCACTCGTTCCTACATTCCGTGCATGGGAATAGAACCCATTGCATCATCCTCCAAGGCACCAGCTGCCGATGAATTCTTATCCACCCTGCATGACGTGACAGAGCAAACTAAATTAAATCTAGAACAAGCTCAGCTGTGCATGAAAGCACAAGCTGATAAACATAGAAAGGAGACTTCTCCCTATAATGTTGGAGATAAAGTGTGGCTCTCCACAGATAACTTAAGGTTGCCGCGTGCAAGTCGCAAGCTAACAGAATGATGGCTAGGGTCATATGACATCATCACACTAGTTGGGGATAATGCAGTAACCCTTCGTTTGCCATCCTCTATGCAAATCCATCCAACCATTAATATATCATGGGTTAAGCCTTATAAAGAAAGGCTTCAGGGACAACCTGTCATCACTCCCGGCCCTATACAGGTAACCGAGGACCGAGATAACTTATATGAAGTAGAAAGGATTATCGCTAGTAGATTCAAGAGTCGTTGCCTTGAATACCTGGTCCATTGGCTAGGCTATGATGAGACAGATCGAACTTGGGAACCAGAAGATCATCTTCTACCGGGTGCACTTGATGCCATCGGTGATTTCCATAGGGAGTATCCTTCTGCACCTCGAAGGTTGTGGATGTCTCATTCGGCATTTATACGATGCTTTCACGAACGCGAAGATCTCACTCTTCCCTCGACACACCCTTTTGATCGCCTGGAAGTCGATCCTTAGATGGGGGGTAGTGTTACAGCTATATATTTTTCATCTTTTGCTTTGCATACATGAACGCTTCCTTTATCTTATCAAGGGAAAACCCGACCTAGACACTGTGCTAGACACAGGGATCTACGGGCCCTTCTAGATCAATGGGCTTCACCTTCACTCCTTCACATTCGCCCCATTGATCACAGCACGTATTTAATCACCGTGATCATCACAGACCTCACATCAGTCACCTCATCACTGTGATGTGATCCCTTATTTTAATTACCGTTGACACCTTCCATTCTACCACCCGCAGCAGATCAACGGCTGGATACCTCATGTATATATTAATCTCCGTTACAGGCCGACTCCTCATGTCGATCATGTTGGGCCTAGGGGATGGACTAATGTAGATACGTATCTAGATTGGTACACAACATGTATCTACACGTAGAATAGTATATAAAGCGAGACTGGACGGAGCTCAGTCTCCAGTCTAGTTCTCTTGTTCTCTGCCTACACAGTAGTCTTAAGACATCTTCTCCTCTCGACGTCTATCTAATAGTGATTGCCTGCAAGATATTGTAGTCGCAACAGTATAGGCTGCGAAGGGGAGAAGAGATCGGTGAAAAGAAATAGGCACTAGATAGCTTTTGTCTTTAGCGTATCCTAGTGTCCTCGAAGAACGCGCTCACTTGCTGGAGTTGATGGGTAGCGAAGTGGGAGACTAGACGCGTTTGCTGTTGTTTGATAGTGAAAGGGTGAAAGGTTATAGACAGTCTAGTTCTAGTGTTGCAACTACAATTTCTTGCAGGCAATCACTATCAGATAGACGTCGAGAGGAGGAGGTATCTTAAGGCTACTGTGTAGGCAGAGAACAAGAGAACTAGACTGAGGACTTAGCCTCATCCAGTCCCTTCTTTATATACTAATTCTACTGTAGATACATGTTGTGTACCGATCTAGATACGTATCTACATAAGTCCATCCCCTTGGCCCTAAATGATCGACATGTGGCTTGCTGCTTGCAGCGGGGATTAATATACATGAGGATTCCAGCCATTGATCTGCTGTGGGTGGTAGAATGGAAGACGTCAACGGTAATTAAAGATAAGGGATCACATCACAGTGATGGGGTGACTGATGTGAGGTCTGTGATGGTCACGAGGTATTAAATACGTGTTGCGATCAGTGGGGTGAAATGTGAAGAGCTGAATGTGAAGCCCACTGATCTAGAAGGGCCCGTTGGATCCCCTGTGTCTAGCACAGTGTCCTTGGTCGGGTTTACCCTTGATTAGATAAAGGGGGCGTCCTTATGCGCAAAGTAAAGATGAAAATTAAATAGCTGTAACAGGCCTTCCCATTTGCGGCTGAGGCCATCTGCAACTGTGTTGAGCTTGCCTGCTACATGACGGACTGCAACTAGGTTGTGGACCATGATATCATCTGAAGTGACTACTCTCTTCGTATGACTGAAGTGAGGGAGGCTGAACTAGATCTCTATCTAATCAAGGAGCAAGATAGGAATCTTAATCAGTCTGAGGGAAGACGGATGATATGAATAGGGGACGTAGTAAGGAACTCTTGGAGTTGCTCAGATATCGAGGGGATAGATGAGGCGACGCTTGCTGTGACGTTACATTCACAAGAAGGGCTGGATCTTCTTGGGCAAGAGTAGGAAGTAAACAGGTGGAACAGCTTAGGAAAGTATCCCCAAGTGTTCCCTGTATTTATACAGTATGGTACAATAGGAGATACAAAGTTCTAAGCCAGCTGGGTAGAGGGTAGGGTAAAGGGTATGATGTAAGTGTGGAGTAGGGCAGTGTACATGCTGGCTAATGTGAGGCAAATATGAAAGGAATGGAAGGGTGATAGTGAAAGGATAGGTCTAGAGCAAGGGGATTAAAGTAATGCATATGAGGTGAGGCACCTAGACCAGTGATGTCATGATGACATCATATCTTATC
>JBBPTX010001130.1:0-12351 GCA_038094595.1 Pulveroboletus aff. annulatus | reverse complement strand
AACAAGAATGAAATATTAGAATAGGTCAAGCAGTGGACAAAAAGTTTAAATCCCTTATGGATCAAAAGAAGTCTGCTGCAGAACTTGTGCCTGAATGTTATCATGAACATCTTAAAGTATTTGAAGAAATGGCATCAACAAGAATGCCCACATGAAAATCTTGGAATCATGCCATAGATCTTAAAGAAGACTTCCAGCTGAAGAAAGGAAAACTCATACCCCTGAGTGTGGATGAACAGAAGGAGGTGTCAGATTGGCTAGAAGATCAGTTGTCCAAAGGATACATCAGGCCTTCTAAATCCCCTCAAACTTCACCAGTCTTCTTTGTGCCAAAGAAAGACGGACAAAGATGCATGGTACAAGATTACCACTATCTAAACTCGCAGACAATATGAAACAACTATCCCTGTTATGTGTGGCCTTGGGTAGAGTCACGTGTAGACCTACTAAGCCTAGTGACTAGCAGGGATTGAGGCAGGGAAGTCGTGGTTGAGAATATCCACACAAGGTGTTCGACCGTGGAGTTGCCAACTAAGTATCTACCCAACGATGGTCGGATAGTCAAGGTATCCTATGCCTAGCTTGGTGGTTGAAGCGGCTACTCTCTTTGTATGACTGAAGTGAGGTTGCTGAACTAGATCTTATCTATTAAAGAGCGAGACAAGAATCTAATCAGTCTTTTTAGGGAAGACGGATGAAGATGAATGGGAAGCGTAGGTATGAACTCTCGAAGTTGCTCTGGATATTCGGGCGAATAGGAAGAGGCGACCTTGCTGTGACTGTACGTTCACAAGTGGAGCTGGATCCAACTTGGGCAAGAGAATAGGAATGATCAAAGTGGAACAACTTAGGGAAGTATCCCCAAGTTGTTCTATGTATTTATACACTACTGTACAAGAGGAGATACAATGTTCTAAGCCAGCTGGGCAAAGGGTAGAGGTATAGGGTATGATGTAATGGTGGAGCAGGGCAGTGTACATGCTGGCTAAGGTGTGGTATACATATGAAGGAATGGAAGGGTGAATGAGTGAAGTAGGTCTAGAGCAAGGGGATTAAAGTAATGCGTATGTGGTGAGGCATCTAGACTTGTGATGTCATGATGACATCATATCTAATCTAATCGGATGAAAAGGTGAGGGAATAGTGAAAGGAGTGATCTTAGATAAGATCATTGTGTGATAAGATAAGATAAAGGTGTAAAGGTGAAAAAGTCAGTTTCACGAAATCAATTCGTAACAGTGGTAGGGTCAATGATTCTAGGGAGAGACACATGGAGACGAAGTGTCGAAGTGTGAAGTGTTCACTCGATAGTAGAATGAAGACTAAGAGAGTAGATTGCTAGTGCTAACTAGGTGGTAGCTGTAGGTAGAACTAGGTTAAGGAGAAGAGAGGAAAGACTCTGTTGAAGGATTTATATAGTAAAGTAAAAGCGTGACAGTTATATGTCACAATGGTTAAGGGGTGGTGTGAGAAACAGCAATAGACAGGGAAAGAATGTTGTAGAACCCATGTGTGAGAGAAAGATGTTAAGGGCTGATGCATATGGCATGAGAAGATTTGAAAGAAACGAGTACCTATGTGGTGGAGGAATAGGCATGCTTACGAGGGGTATGGAACGTCATAGAATGATGTGGAATGATAAGGGTAAGCATGAGAAAGGAAATCATTAGTCTGATAGTGTAAGTAGAGAAAAAGAGATAACCCTGCAAGCGAATCATAACATTACCCCCTTAGTAACTCTGAAGCTATGGTGAGGATTCCTTACAATTCCCTAAAGGTGGATCCTGGGGAACTAGTGATGTTAGTGTACCCAACATTGTCTAACTCATCTCCATCTTCAAATGGGGAAGGGGCACGAGGTGAGGAGGGTGTGGGATGGTAGGACTGTTGAGAAGAAGAAGAGGTAGAGGTACAAGAGTGATGCAAGTTGGTTTGATGGACAACTTGTCTGTTGTGGAACATGGCTTGAGGTTGGTGTGGGGTGGATGAGGATGAGGATGGAACACGTTGGTCAGTGATACAGGAGGCAAGGGAGTGAGGGGGTCCTGGACAGTGAGTGAGGGAGTGTCTGGGTGCATGCCTTTGACATTCACAACATGTATACTGTTGGCATGTCAGCTGGGTGTGACCAAGGCAATGGCTGTTACGATTCGCTCGCAGGACGAACACTTTTCTTTTCCTTTCATTATCGGACTAATACTTTTCCATTTCTCACGCTTAAACTTCATTCCTTCCATGTCGTTCTACGACATTCTATACATCCCGTAAGCGTGCTTATCCTCCACCCTGCAGGTACTCCTTATCTTCTGATCTTCTCATGCTGTATGCGCCGGCCCTTAACGTTTCCCTCATATGCGTAGTTTTGCTATTGGCTTCTAGATTCTAACGCCGCTTCCTACGCTGGCCCTTAATCACTGTGACATGTAACTGTCACGCTCCTACTTCGCTATATAAACCCTTCAACTGGGTTACCCACTTTTCCCTTAGCTTAGATCTACCTACGGTTTACCGCCTAGATAGTACAAGCAATCTATCGACCTTACTCCTTGCGTCTTCGTTCTACCATTAAGTGAACGCTTCACAATATGGCTCACCCGCCTCCGTGTGTCTCCACTCTCGAACCTTTGACCTGCTTGTCAAGCTAGGCAGCGGTTCCTCTTCGACCCGTTAACGTCTTTAACGGTACTCTCGACCCAGCATCCCTACGGCTGGCCTTACGTCGTTGTTAACACGATCGACAAGACTCCCTCGACCCAGCATCCCTACGGCTGGCCTCACGTCGTCGTTGACACGATCGACAGGCTCCCTCGAACCCACTAGGCGTTAGTAGGTCCGCGTGCGACCATATCCACAGCCACGCGTAACAAAAGAACTAAGCTACATCCTCGTTCGGGTACTATCACGTACGCCGCCCACCATAGCTTCCCATCGAAACACTCGAACCACTGATCTGCGTTGGAACCCCCGAGAACCTCCGTGTACTTCACACTCCGACTCCTCTGACACCCCTGACGATCCCAACCAAGCATATTGGGACGAAGACCACGACGAGCCTCTATTGGACTCAGACAAAGAAACCACCACTCGCGACCTCTCCCATAGTTTCTCTGCTTCCGTGCAGATACCCCATCCACAGACTCCCCCATCCCCGACACCCAGACGCCAAGCCGGCCATATCTTCCCTCCGATCCCTCATCCTCCATTGCCCACTATAACTACGAAACCCCTTGAACTCTGCATCGGTACTCCAGATAAGTATGATGGAGACTACAGGACAGCCAAACAATGGTTTGACTCCGTCGCTTTCTACCTCAATGTCAACACTGAGGTATACACCACCGACCCAAAGCACATCGCTTTTGCGCTTTCATATATGACTCGAGGACCTGCTCTCACGTGGGCAAACACCTTTAGATCTTCAAAGATTGCAGCCAATGGCACGATCTCAATGGGCTTGTGGTCTGACTTTCGTGATGCCTTCGTTTTGGCATTCAAACACTATGACACCATTGGCAATGCAATTGCCTGGCTTACTACCACCCGCATGACCACCACCAAGAACGGCGGATACTCCCCTTCGCTCACTGAGTACAACGCTCAGTTTCAGAATCACTGTGCCATTGCTGGCATCACCGATGACAACATCTTGATCAGCTATTACTCAGCCGCCATCCCCGATGCCCTCATGCGCCGAATTCTAGCTATGGAAACGGTGCCTACCACCATAGACGCATGGCTAAAGAAAGCTGTCACCTTCCAGACCCACATGGAGCGCGCCCGAGAAATCGCGGCCCACCACAAAACCCCCACTCGCCACACATATCACCAATACTCCGCCCCCACTCCCACTAAAGACCCTAACGCCATGGACGTTGACGCCGTCCGCCTCCCACGACTCACCCCTGCCGAACGAGAGCAATGTCGCAAGGAAGGGAAGTGCTTCCGTTGCCGACAGAAAGGACATCGGGCAAACAACTGCCCTACGTTTACCTCAAATACCCCGCAGCCGAAGAAGATCGTTCGGAAGGTTACAGAAGTAGAAGTCGAGGACAAAGAGGAAGTCCCTCGGCTGCAAGAGATAGACAATGAAGACGACGAAGAACCAAGAGTTTCTCGTGTCGCTATCGCCTCTTAGGATTTTTGAAACGGAACACTGCCTCGACATCAGTAGTTCCCCCCATTACATGTGCACCTGTACTTGTATCTACATCCAAGAAATCAATGAGAATCCCCCTTCAACTCATTGATCCTTTGCACACTCTAAAAACCATCGACACCCATGCTCTCATCGACAGTGGCGCAGACATCAACTGTCTCGACTGGGACTTCGCCCGAAAACACAATCTCCCTCTAGACAAACTCCTGACACCCATCCCCGTTAACAATGTCGATCAAACCCCAAATGTCAAAGGGGCTATCCGTTACACCGCCTCCCTCTTCATAAATATCGATGGAATCGCCCAATATATATGCTTTCATGTCATACATTGCGGGTCAGAAAACGTGATTCTCAGAATACCTTGGTTGAAACTTACGAACCCTTCAATTGATTGGTCGTCGCAGACGATCAACATTCCAGAGACAGTAGACGAATCCGCATCCCTCTACCACATCCATGTTGCCGACCTCAAACGACACGACAATGCTCAACCCCGAGCACCCCCTTCGAAACCACCTCGCCATGTCCTGGTCGAAACCATCCCTGACCACACTCTCTCCATGTACCTTGACATGCCAGACAGAAACCTCTATGTTCACCATGCACTCCATGCCAACTCTTGCCAATGTATCCTCAAATCGGAGTCCCGGTATCACCAAATGCATCCAAAGCTAGTCGCCAAGCTCACCACCGCTACGGAACTCGCAGCCACCGCCAAGAAGGCTAAACCAAAGGTTATACTCCCCGACGCCTACAAAGACTTTGCCCCAGTCTTCGCCAAAGAGTCGGCCGATTCCCTTCCCCCCTCCAGACCCTATGACCACGAGATCAACGATAAAGAATTGTTCACCCCAAAAATCGGCAAACTCTACCCGCTCACTCCTGACGAAAAGAAGGCCACTGAAGACTTTCTCAATGAAAATCTTGCTGCCAGCAAGATTCACCCCTCGAATTCCCCTCAAGCATCACCATTCTTCTTTGTCAAGAAGAAAGATGGCAAACTCTGCCCCTGTCAAGACTACCGCTACCTCAATGAACACACCATTCGCAATGCCTACCCACTACCCCTAATCTCAGACCTTCTCGACAAACTCAAAGGCGCTCGTGTTTTCACTAAGTTCGACGTATGCTGGGGATACAACAACGTACGTATAAAAGACGGGCACCAATGGAAAGGTGCCTTTCTTACTCACAAAGGTCTCTTCAAACCCATGGTAATGTTCTTTGGCATGACCAACTCGCCTGCAACGTTTCAACGATTCATGAACGACTCCTTCCACGATATGATCGCTGAAGGATGGTTAGTAATCTATATGGACGATCTCCTCATCTTCTCCCCAGACGACACCACCCACATCGAACACACTCGCCGGGTCCTTCAGCAGATGATGGAACTCGACCTCCACCTCAAACTGGAGAAATGCCAGTTCACCGTCCCCGAAGTCAAATACCTCGGGATGATTGTCAAGGAAGGACAACTTGCTATGGATCCTGTTAAGCTCGATGGGATTGCCAAGTGGCCTACGCCGCAGAAAGTCAAAGACGTCCGTTCCTTCCTTGGATTCGCTAATTTCTATAGACGTTTTATCCCTGGATACTCCAACATCGCCTGACCCCTCATCAACCTCACAAAGAAGAATATGCCTTGGACCTGGGCGACTCCCCAACAAACTGCCTTCGAACAACTCAAGGAGTTGTTTCTTCGTAAGCCCGTCCTTTTTATGCCTGATATCTCTCGACCCTTTGCCATGGCCACCGACGCCTCCAAGTACGCGTCGGGTGGTATTCTGTTACAAACCGATGCGAACGGGGATTGGCACCCCTGTTCTTACTTATCACAATCATTCTCCTCCTCAGAACGAAACTATGACATCCATGACAGGGAGCTCTTGGCTGTCATCCGTGGTTTCAAAGCCTGGAGGCAATACCTCCATGGCTCTCCCTTCCCCATCAAGGTCTTCTCTGATTACAAGAACTTGACGTACTTCCGTTGCCCCCAGGATCTCAATCGACGTCAAGCCTGCTGGCTTCTTGACCTCGCCGACTACGACTACTCTATCACCCATGTCCCTGGAACCCAACTCGCCGGACTCAACGCTCTCTCTCACTGCCCTGACCTTCTTCCTCGCGCTGACTCCGACAACATCGGCGTCACCCTCCTCCCCGACGCCATTTTCGTCCGCCTCATCGACTCCGCCCTCTCAAACCACATCGCCTCCGCCTCCTCCTCCAATGACCTCGTTCTCCACAAATTGCAGGAACTCAACGGTTCCCTTCCCCCGGCCTTTCGCTCCCACCTTGCTGATTGGCAATTCTCCGATGGCGTTCTCCAGTACCAGGGACGCGTCTACGTCCCTCCCGACCGTGACCTTCGTTGCGCTGTCGTCCAACGCTCCCATGACCACGACTCCGCCGGTCATCCCAGCTACCTCAAAACCCGCCAGCTCGTTGCCTCTGAATTCTGGTGGCCTGGTCTCGCCTCCTTTGTTCGCTCCTACATTGACGGCTGCGCCGTATGCCAGCGCAAGAAAACAAACACTCACCCCACCGCTTCCCCACTCGTCCCGATCCCTTCCTCCTACTCCCGCCCCTTCCAGCAACTTTCCTGTGATCTAATCACCGATCTCCGGCTGTCTGGGGGGTTTGACTCATTATTGGTCGTGGTGGACCACGGCCTTACTAAGGGGGTAATTCTTTGCCCCACTAAGAAAACTATCACTACAGAAGGCATAGCAGTGCTCTTTTTCCACAAAGTCTACCTCTGCTTTGGACTTTACGAGAAAGTCATCTCCGACTGCGGTCCACAGTTCGCCTCCGCCTTTGCCAAAGAACTCGGAAGACTCCTCAACTATGATCTCTCCCTCTCCACTGCATATCACCCACAAACCGACGGGGAAACGAAACGTGTCAACCAGGAAGTCGAGACCTACCTCCGTATCTACTGCGGGGACCACCCTTCTACTTGGTCCGATCACATCTCTCATGCTGAATTTACCCACAATCACCGCCCCCATTCCGTTACCGGCAAATCCCCGTTTTATCTCATGATGGGATATGAACTCTGCACCCTCCCTTCGGTAATCGCTGAAACCAACATCCCCGCCGTCGAATCCCACCTCAAAGAACTGACCGCCTTATGAGACGAAGCCCTCGCATCCCATGAACTCGCGCGACAAGTTATGGCGTCCAGGTCTAAGTCGAAATTCGTACCTTTCAAGAAAGGAGAACGAGTCTGGCTGGAAGCCAGAAATCTTAAAAGATCCGTCCAAGACCCGAAGTTCGCCGCAAAACGCGAAGACCCCTTCGTTATCTCTGATGTCATTTCCCCCGTCTCTTATCGCCTCCGACTCCCATGAACGTGGAAAATCCACAACACGTTCCACGCTTCTCTCTTATCGCCCTATCGCGAAAACAATGTACACGGCCTGAACTTCCCCACACTGCCCCCGGATCTAGTCGAAGGGCAAGAAGAATATGAAATTGAACGAATCATATAGCATCGAGGAATGTCATCGGCCCGCCAGTACCTAATCCGATGGAAAGGGTACTCGGCTGAAGAAGACTCATGGGAACCCGAGCGGAACTTGAAACATTTGGCAGAGCTGTTAGAAGACTATAAAAAACGTCACCCTGGTGCCTTCTCTCTCTCATCTGCTCGCCCACCACGCTGCAGATAAACCCTCTCCATCTTCTCCTCATGGCTATTGAATTCATCAATGTCGACACCCCTGCAGCCGCACCCACCACCAACCACAGCACAGTCCGTCTTCCCTCTACAGACTCCGAGAGGGTCTCTCCTACTCGCCCTGCCGCCCCTCAGCCTGTTAACTTCGCCACTCTTATTGGTGATGTTTCCCCCTCCCATGTCTCCCCCATCTCTGGCAGGATCCAGACCTTGCCAGCGTTTACTCCTCCGCCCCATCGGGAACCTTCTCCCGGACCCCCCTCGTTTCTAGGAGTCCACCACCCCCAACTTGTCCGTGTGCCGAGCTCAGACTCTCTTATTGCCCATTCCAGATGGGATTCCCAGGTCCCGCTGGACATTTCATCTCATCTCCACATGGGTCAACTCCGAGAAGAGAGGTTCACCGATGAGCATGACGTCCGTTTTCATTCGCTTATGTCTGACGATCGTCTCCACGTTCCCATTAGTGTATATACTTCAGACGCTTCATCTATTTTCATGTGGTTTGAAACCACGATGCAGATCAACCACGTTGCCGCCTTTATCTCCGGCTCAGGCCCGGTATTCCCTCACACTATGCTAGGCAGGACCATGCAGGACTTTATCTATCACGCGCGCTACCAGTTATACTCCCATGCTTTCCAATTGGGTTACGACTCCTTTCTCCTCGACGTAGATAACCACTTCCGAGATCTTGCCGCAGCAGGTCGAGGTCTTGGCAACGAAGTCTTGAGGGATGGGTCACCAATCCATAGGCAGACGCTTAACGACTGGTGGACTGGTCGAAACGGCAGAGATCGCGTATATCCAGGACATCCTTGCTTCAATCAACGGTGTTTCCAATGCCACTGTCTCAGACACACCCAGCTATCTTGTCAACAGCATGTCTGTACAGGATGCCGACGACGAGCCCCTGGTCACTCTCTCGCCCATTGTCCAGGGCCTTCTTGCTCTCTCGCCTCTCGCCTCTCCTCCCCTCACGCTCAATCCTCCTCCACGTCCACAACCACGCCTCGCCGCTCCCAAGCTACGTTCTGTAATGGACAAATCGTCCGTCGAGCCACACCCCGCTGCACCTCTCGTCAGTCTTCCTCTTCCTCTCAGCAATCTTATCACCCCGCGCCATCCTCACCTTGCGCCCCCTCTCCCTATGAGGACGGGGACGAGTTAGACGACGTCGGCTACGCCAACATCACTGGCTCCCCGGGACCCACTTTCAGGGACTTGTAAGGACTCCTCGCTGTAGCTTTGGGTTACTAAGGGGGTAATGTTACGATTCGCTCGCAGGACAAACGCTTTTCTTTTCCTTTCATTATCGGACTAATACTTTTCCGTTTCTCACGCTTAAACTTCATTCCTTCCATGTCGTTCTACAACATTCTATACATCCCGTAAGCGTGCTTATCCTCCACCACGCAGGTACTCCTTATCTTCTGATCTTCTCACGCTGTATGCGCCAGCCCTTAACGTTTCCCTCACATGCGTAGTTTTGCTATTGGCTTCTAGATTCTAATGCCGCTTCCTACGCCGGCCCTTAATCACTGTGACATGTAACTGTCACGCTCCTACTTCGCTATATAAACCTTCAACTGGGTTACCCACTTTTCCCTTAGCTTAGTTCTACCTACGGTTTACCACCTAGATAGTACAAGCAATCTATCGACCTTACTCCTTGCGTCTTCGTTCTACCATTAAGTGAACGCTTCACACTACGGCTCACCCGCCTCCGTATGTCTCCACTCTCGAACCTTTGACCCGCTTGTCAAGCTAGGCAGCGGTTCCTCTTCGACCCGTTAATGTCTTTAACGGTACTCTCGACCCAGCATCCCTATGGCTGGCCTTACATCGTCGTTGACATGATTGACAAGACTCCCTCGACCCAGCATCCCTACGGCTGGCCTCACGTCATCGTTGACATGATCGACAGGCTCCCTCAAACCCACTAGGCGTTAGTAGGTCCGCGCATGACCATATCCACGGCCACGCGTAACAATGGCACTGGAAACATCACTGGTTGTAACGAGGATGTCCAAGATGGATACGATCTTGTCTGTTTTGGCCCGTCCACCAGTTGTTGAGGATCTGCCTATGGATTGGTGAACCATCTTGAAGGACTTCATTGCCAAGTCCTTGACCTGTGGTGTTACGATCCGCTCGTAGAACGAACACTTTTTCCCTTTCTTTCTCTTTCGGACTAATACTTTTGTTTCTTATGCTTCGCCACATTCCTTTCATGTCGTTCTACGACATTCTATACATCTTGTAAGCGTGCTTATCCTCCACTGCACAGGTACCCCTTCTCCTTCCGATCTTCTCACACCATATGCGCTGGCCCTTAATGACTCTTCCTTATGCGTGGTTTTGCCATTGGTTTCTCTATTCTAACACCGCTTCCCATGCCGGCCCTTAACCATTGTGACACGTAACTATCACACCCTTACTTCACTATATAAACCCTTCAACAGGGCCTCTTGTCTCTTTAGCTTAATTCTACCTACAGCTTGTCACATAATTAGTACTAGCAATTCACCACTTTTACTCCTTGCATCTTCACTCTACCATTAAGTGAGTGCTTCACACTACGGCTCACCCGCCCCTGTGTGTCTCCACCCTTGAACCTAGAACCTGTTCATCAAGCTAGACAACAGTTATCCTCAGACCCGCCAAACACCCTTGGCGGTACCCTTGACCCAGCACCCCTACAGCTGGTTCTCCGTCGTCATATACACACACAACAGAACTCCTTTGACTCTACTAGGCATCAGTAGGTCTACGTGCAACCATACCCACGGCCACGTGTAATATGTGGCAGCAAGATCTTGGAAATGGTTATCGATGTCAGACAAGAAGTTCTCATACTCTAACTGGAAGCCAAGAGAATATAGGCTGTATGTTACAATTCACTGACAGGATTCTTTCTTTTTCTTTACTTACACTATCGGACTAACATTTTCTTTTCTCATGCTTAACTCGTGTCCTTCCACGTCGTTCTATGACATTCCATACCTCTCATAAGTGTGCTTATCCTTCACTGTGCAGGTACTCTTACATCTTTTGATCTTCTCATACTGCATGTGCCAGCCCTTAACAACTCTCTCTCATGCATGTTTCATGCTTGCTTCTTCACAATTCCATCACATTCTTTTGCCGTTTCCATGCTGGCCCTTAACTATTGTGACACGTAACCATCACACTTTCACTTTCCTATATAAACCCTACAACAGAGCCTTTCGTTCTCCTTTCTTTAACTTAGTTCTTCCTACGGCTTGTCATCTAGTTAGTTCTAAGCAAATCTACTCTTTGAATCCTTTGAGTCTTTGCTCTACCATTAAGTGAGTGCTTCACACACAGGCCCTTTTGCCTTCATGTGTCTGAACCCTGAAATCCTTGACCTGCTTGTCAAGCTAGACAGCGGTTACCTTGACCCATCAAACTCCTTTGACAGCACCATTGACTTAGTAACCCCATGGCTGACTCCTGTCACAGTTGACACTTGTGACTGAACCCTTGACTCTACTAAGCTTCAAGCATCAGTAGGACTACATGCAACCTTATCCAAGGCCATGCATAACAAAAGAACTAAGTTTTCCCCTTTGACTACATACTACCACATACACCACCCACCATAGATCCCCACAGAAATCTTTGAACCACTGACCCACGTTGGAATCCTCAAGACCCTCCACATACCTCAAACTCTGACTCCTCCGACACCCCTGACGATCCCAACCAAGCATATTGGGACGACCCCAACGAGCCCTTATTAGACTCTGATGAAGAACTTGCAACCTGTGATTTAGTGTTACGGTTTTCTTCTCTTTTCTTCGTCACCTCTTGCCTCATGCGTCTCGTTGTATCACTATAGCACAGGTTCCCTTTCTGCTCTTCTCCTCCGCCCTATGCATGGTCTCTTTTCCCAACGTCATGGTATTATATCCATTTTTCCCATGGACAGCTTCCCTCCACAGCCGCTTCTCTCACAGCGGCCTAGTGTCCCCTCACTTACATCAGTACTATTAGTCACCTCGTAGTACTTATACCTCAGCTGCATGTATCTATGCCCCACTCTTGATCTGCGCTGTAATTCACATTCATCTTGAGCCCCTTGTCCCTTGTATAACTCTGAACTTCCTAAGGATTCTGTGGTACCTCTTCGTGAGCGTCCGACCTTAGAGAAGAACATTAGTCGTTCTCTCGCTCGAGACGTTTTGCCTAAGCATAACAAAAGATCAAGAGTCTCCCTCTGTTCCTTCTATCTAGAAGAAGGATGAACCCACCACCACCATTGCACCTAGATACTCTTCGTTTCGCCCTCCCTCAGACTCTAAGGATGATTCACTACCGTCAACCCTTACACCCTTGACCCCCGGATCCCATCGAGTGATAGGATCATCCCACGTCCCAAACTCACTGTTAAACCCTCTGAGATGACCTTGTCTAAACCCCCCAGCACAAGCCAGGACCAGACCCCCACCCCCGGCATCTGACCCAGTCGGTGCGCCGGCCC
>JBBPTX010001129.1:0-12365 GCA_038094595.1 Pulveroboletus aff. annulatus | reverse complement strand
ACGATACGGAAGTAGCACCTTCCACTATTATTTCTACTTCTTTGCTGACAGAGGAGTCCTCTCAGAGGCTTGACCGGGGCATCACACCAGTGCTTAATTCCTCTTCAAAGAAAGCTAACCCTTTGATTTCACCTGCAGATCAAATCTCAGATGAAGGAATCTTTTGCAGATCATTGAAAATTGATAATGAACTAAAAATGAAGATAAAGGTAAAACCCAAAAACACTGATCAAAGTTTTATTTCAGTATCAGCACTCTTGGATTTGGGCGCAAACTGTGTCTTTGTAGATAACGTATTCGCAATGCAACATGCTCTCCCACTAAGGCAACTGGCGCAACCCCTGACCATCTATGACGTAGATGGTACACAGAATGAAGCAGGAAAGATCACGCACGTTGCCTCTCTCCTTTTAGATTACAAAGGACATCGAGAGATAGTTGAAGCAGAAGTTACCAGCTTAGGAAAGAACCAGATGGTGATCGGCTACTCTTGGTTAAAAAAACATAACCCAGACATCAATTGGAAAACTGGGGAGATCAGACTAAGAAGTTGTGGAAAAGAATGTTGGGAGCTTAGAGATAAAAGCATCTATCTCAGGCTATTAGAAAAGGAAGAGCAGGAAGCTCAATACAAAGTATATGAAACAATAAAAACACTAAAAAAGGAACAAAACAAAAAACAAGAACAAAACGTTAGAGTAGGACAAGCAGTGGACGAAAAACTTAAATCTCTTATGGACCAAAAGAAGTCTGCTGCAGAATTGGTACCAGAATGCTATCATGAACATCTGAAGGTATTTGAGGAAAAGGCATCTACCAGAATGCCCACACGAAAATCTTGGGATCATGCTATAGATCTTAAAGAAGACTTTCAGCCGAAGAAAGGGAGACTCATACCCTTGAGTGCAGATGAACAGAAGGAAGTATCAGACTGGCTAGAAGACCAGGCATCCAAAGGGTACATCAGGCCTTCTAAATCTCCTCAAACGTCACCAGTCTTCTTCGTGCCCAAGAAAGACGGAAGAAAACGCATGGTACAAGATTATCGATATCTAAACTTGCAAACAGTGCGAAACAATTACCCCCTTCCTCTCATTTCACAACTCGTAGATTGATTAAAGGGGGCTAAGCTATTTACCACGTTGGATCTCAGATGGGGATACAACAATGTACACATCAAAGAAGGAGACAAATGGAAAGCAGCCTTCGTCACGCATAAAGGCACATTCGAACCCCTGGTCATGTTCTTTGGACTGTGCAACTCTCTAGCCACCTTCCAAACCATGATGAACGAACTATTTGCAGATATGGAAGACGTCGTGGTAGTCTACATCGATGATGTAATGATATTTACCAAAACAAATGATCAACGAGAACATGCAGAAATCGTTAAGAAAGTACTAAAGTGTCTAGAAGAGAATGACCTCTTTACCAAACCAGAGAAGTGTCACTTCTTCAAGAAGGAAGTTGATTATTTAGGAATGGTCATAGGACAGGACAGGATCAAGATGGATCACAAGAAAGTTGATGCTATCTTAGATTGGCCAGCACCTACCAATGTGAAAGGAGTGCAAAGCTTTCTCGGTCTTGCCAATTACTATCGTCGATTCATAGAAGAGTATGCGCAAGTCACCAGACCTCTGAATGACCTCCTAAAGAAGGACGTCTCTTGGAGATGGGACTCTCCACAACAAGACGCTTTTGATAAACTAAAAGAACAATTTACCATAGCTCCTATTCTCACCTATCCAGACATTGATTGTCAATTCCATTTAGAAACAGATGCCTCCAATTACGCAACAGGAGCGGTACTATCTATATTAAAGGAAGACAAATGGCATCCAGTAGTGTTTAGCTCACACTCGATGTCACCTGAAGAAAGAAACTACCCTATTGCAGATAAAGAGATGTTGAGCATCATCAGAGCATTAGAACAATGGCACCATTATTTAGAAGGAACAGAGCACCCATTTGAAATATGGAATGATCACGCTAACCTTCAATACTTCATGAAAGCGCAAGATCTGTCTAGAAGGCAAGCAAGATGGGCACAGTATCTATCCAGATTCAATTACACCTTCATGTACAAACCAGGATCGTCTAACGCTAAGGCAGACACTCTCTCTAGAAGAGAAGATCATGTGCAAGGCATAGAAGACGATAATAAGGGAATAACTATGATATCCCCAGAGCGGATAAGGACAACATCATCCAAAGTTGCAATCTACGATGAAGGGGCATAGCTACAACAAGACATATTTAACCAAACATGTCTCTTGACAGAGACAGAAGTACAGAAGTTATATAAAGAACATAAAGTGTGTGAAGAAGTGAATGGGCTTCTTTACCAAGAAGGAAACCGGTTATACGTTCCAGCCAAAAACAGAGATAACGAAGATCTAAGGATCAAGACCCTTAAGTTATGTCATGACTCGCCTATGGCAGGTCATCCCGGAAATGAAAAGACTATTGATCTAGTCTTACATCACTATTGGTGGCCTGGCGTCACAACTCAGATTAAAGATTATGTATCTCATTGCAATCGATGCGCACGAATGAAACCTTCCAACCATCCTAGTTCTGGTTTATTGCAGCCCTTAGAAGTCCCTAGCGGACCCTGGTAAGACATATTGGTCGATTTTGTCACTGATCTGCCAGAAAGTAATGGATCAGACAGCATCTTAGTAGCTGTAGATCGCTTCTCGAAGGAAGTGGTGCTTATACCTTGTCGCAAGACGACGTCCGCCATTGAGATAGCAAGTCTCTACCTACATCACATCTTCAAGCACCACGGAATTCCTCTATCTATAGTGTCCGATCAAGGACCAAAGTTTGCTTCACAAGTCATGGCAGAGCTATGCAAGAAGCTTAATATAAAGCAACGATTATCTACTGTGCATCACCCACAAACAGATGGTCAAACAGAAAGAATGATCAGGGACGTGCAGCAGTATCTAAGAATATTCTGTGCAGAGCATCAAGGTGAATGGGCACAGTGATTACCCATCGCACAATTCAGCTATAATTCTAAGAGGCAAGCCTCAACAAAGAAGTCTCCATTCGAAGTCACTTGTTCTTACACTCCGCGCATGGGAATAGAACCCATTGCATCATCCTCCAAGGCACCAGCTGCTGATGAATTTCTATCTACCCTACACGATGTGACGGAGCAGACTAAATTAAATCTAGAACAAGCTCAGCTATGCATGAAAGCACAGGCTGACAAACATAGAAAGGAGACTCCTTTCTATAATGTTGGAGACAAAGTGTGGCTTTCCACAGATAAATTAAGGTTGCCGCGTGCAAGTCGCAAATTAACAGAGCGATGATTAGGGTCATATGACATCATCACACTAGTTGGGGATAATGCAGTAACTCTTCGTCTGCCATTCTCTATGTGAATCCACCCAACCATTAATGTATCACGGGTTAAGCCTTATAAAGAAAGGCTTCAGGGACAACCTGTCATCGCTCCTGGCCCTATACAGGTAACCGAGGATCAAGATAATTTATACAAAGTAGAAAGAATCATTGCTAGTAGATTCAAAGGTTGTCGCCTTGAATACCTGGTCCATTGGCTAGGCTATGATGAGACAGATCGAACTTGGAAACCAGAAGATCATCTTCTACCAGGTGCGCTTGATGCCATCGGCGATTTCCATAGGGAGTATTCTTCTGCACCTCAAAGGTTGCAGATGTCTCATTCAGCATTCATACAATGCTTTCACAAATGCAAAGATCTCACTCTTCCTTTGACACACCCTTTTGATCGCCTGGAAGTTGATCCTTAGATGGGGGGTAGTGTTACAGCTATATATTTTTCATTCTTCTTTATGCGCTTAAAACAGACACTTTCTTTATCTTATCAAGGGAAAACCCGACATAGACACTGTGCCAGACACAGGGGATCTACGGGCCCTTCTAGATCAGTGGGCTTCCCTTTCAACCCTTCACTTTTCGCCCCACTGATCACATATACGTATTTAATACATTGTGATCATCACAGACCTCACATCAGTCACCCCATCACTGTGATGTGATCCCTTATCTTTAATTACCATTGACATCTTCCATTTCACCCACCCGCAGCAGATCAACAGCTGGTAGCCTTGTGTATATATTAATCTCCATTACAGGCCGACTCCTCATGTCAATCATGTTGGGCCTAGAGGATGGACTTATGTAGATACGTATCTAGATCGGTACAAAACATGTATCTACATGAAGAATAGTATATAAAACAAGACTGGACGGAGCACAGTCTCCAGTCTAGTTCTCTTGATTCTCTCCTACAAGTAGTACCTAAGAAACATTCCTCTCGACGCCTAGTATCCAAGTGGTTGCTTGCAAAGACTTGTAGATGCAACAATCACTATCTAAACTTGCAGACAGTGTGAAACAACTACCCACTACCTCTCATTTCCTGACTTGTAGATCGATTAAAAGGAGCAAAGTTATTTACTACATTAGATCTCAGATGGGGATACAACAATGTATGCATCAAAGGTGGCAATGAATGGAAAGCAGCCTTCGTCACACATAAAGGGACCTTCAAACCTCTGGTTATGTTCTTTGGATTGTGCAATTCCCTACCCACATTCCAAATCATGATGAACAAACTATTTGCAGATATGGAAGACATTGTGGTAGTCTATATTGATGATGTCATGATATTCACCAAAACAGACAATAAACAGGAGCATGCAGAGATCATCAAGAAAGTATTAAAGCATCTAGAAAATAACGACCTCTTCGCCAAACCAGAAAAGTGTCACTTCTTCAAAAAAGAAGTCGACTATTTGGGAATGGTCATAGGACAAGACGGGATCAAGATGGATTGCAAAAAGATTGATGCCATTTTAGATTGGCCAGCACCTACCAATGTAAAAGGGGTGTGAAGCTTTCTTGGTCTTGCTAACTACTATCATCGTTTCATCAAAGAATACGCGCAAGTCGCTAGGCCTCTGAATGACCTTCTAAAGAAAGATGTTACTTGGAAATGGGACTCTCAACAGTAAGACGCTTTTGACAAGCTAAAAGAACAGTTTACTATGGCACCTATCCTTGCCTACCCAGACATCGATTGTCGATTTCATTTAGAAACAGATGCCTCCGATTATACAACAGGAGCAGTATTATCTATATTAAAAGAAGACAAATGGCATCCAGTGGCATTTAGCTCACACTCAATGTCACCCAAAGAAAGAAACTATCCCATTGTGGATAAAGAGATGTTGAGCATCATCAGAGCATTAGAACAATGGCACCATTATTTAGAAGGGATAGAACATCTGTTGCGACTACAATCATTGTAGGCAATCACCAATGTACTTAGACATTGAGAGGAATCTTAGAGGTGCTTTGTAGGCAGTTTACAGGAGAACTAGACTGGAGACTGAGCTCCGTCCAGTCTTGCTTTATATACTATTCTATGTGTAGATATATGTTGTGTACCGATCTAGATACGTATCTACATAAGTCCATTCCCTAGGCCCAACATGATCGACATGAGGAGTTGGCCTGTAATGGAGATTAATATATACACGAGTTTACCAGCCATTGATCTGCTGCAGGTGGGTAGAATGGAAGGTGTCAATGGTAATTAAAGATAAGGGATCACATTACAGTGATGGGGTGACTGATGTGAGGTCTGTGATGATCATGATGTATTAAATATGTGTGTGTGATCAGTGAGGTGAAGGGTAAAGGTGAAGCTCACTGATCTAGAAGGGCCCGTAGATCCCCTGTGTCTAGCACAGTGTCTAAGTTGGGTTTTCCCTTGATAAGATAAAGAAAGTGTCTTTATGTGCATAAAAAAGGATGAAAAATATATAGCTGTAACAACATCCATTCAAAGTATGGAACAACCATGCAAACCTTCAGTAGTTTATGAAAGCACAAGATCTTTCTAGAAGACAAGCTAGATGGGCAGAATACCTGTCCAGATTTAACTATACCTTTGTATACAAACCAGGGACCTCCAATGCGAAGGCAGATGCTCTCTCTAGAAGAGAAGATCACACACAAGGAATAGATGATGATAATAAAGGCATAACTATGATATCCCTGGAGCAGATAAGGACAACATCATCCAAAGTCACAATCTACGATGAAGGGGCACAGTTACATCAAGATATATTTAACCAAATATGTCTCTTGGCAGAGACAGAAGTACAGAAATTATGTAAAAAACACAAAGTGTGCAAAGAAGCTAATGGGCTTCTTTATCAAGAAGGAAACCAATTATACGTTTCGGTCAAAAATGGAGATAATGAAGATTTAAGAATCAAGACCCTTAAATTATGTCATGACTCACCTATGGCAGGTCATCCCGGAAATGAAAAGACTATTGATTTAGTCCTATGTCATTATTGGTGGCCTGGCGTCACAACTCAGATCAAAGACTATGTATCTCGCTGTGATCAATGCGCATGAATGAAACCTTCCAACCAGCCTAGCTCTGGTTTATTACAAACCCTAGAAGTCCCTAGCGGACCCTGGCAGGACATATTTGTTGATTTTGTCACTGATCTGCCAGAAAGTAATGGATCAGACAGCATTCTAGTAGATGTATATCGCTTCTCGAAGAAAGTAGTGCTTATCCCTTGTCGCAAGACGATGTCCGCCATTGAGACAGCGAGTCTCTATCTCCATCACATCTTCAAGCACCACGGAGTTCCCCTATCTATAGTGTCCAATCGAGGACCACAGTTCACTTCGCAAGTCATGGCAGAGCTATGAAAGAAGCTTAACATAAAGCAACGATTATCTACTGCACATCACCCACAAACAGACAGTCAAACAGAAAGGATGATCAGAGACATGTAACAGTATCTAAGAATATTCTGTGCAGAGTGCCAAGGCGAATGGACACAATGGTTACCCATCGCACAATTCAGTTATAATTCTAAGAGGCAAGCCTCAACAAAGAAGTCTCCATTTGAAGTCACTCACTCCTACACCCCACGCATGGGAATAGAACCCATTGCCTCATCTTCTAAGGCACTAGCTGCCGATAAATTTCTATCTACCCTACACAATGTGACAAAGCAGACTAAATTAAATCTAAAACAGGCTCAGCTGCACATGAAGGCACAAGCTGACAAACATAGGAAGGAGACTCCTCCCTATAACATTGGAGATAAAGTGTGGCTTTCCACAGATAACTTAAGGTTGCCGCGTGCAAGTTGCAAATTAACAGAACAATGGTTAGGGTCATATGACATCATCACACTAGTTGGGGATAATGCAGTCACCCTTCGTTTACCATCCTCTATGTAAATCCCCCCAACTGTTAACATATCACGGGTTAAGCCTTATAAAGAAAGGCTTCAGGGACAACCTGTCATCACTCCCAGCCCTATACAGGTAACCGAGGACCAAGATAACTTATATGAAGTAGAAAAGATCATCGCTAGTAGATTCAAAGGTCGTCGCCTTGAATACCTGGTCCATTGGCTAGGCTATGATGAGACAGGTCAAACTTGGGAACTGGAAGATCATCTTCTATCAGGTGCACTTGATGCCATCAGCGATTTCCATAGAGAGTTTCCTTCTGCACCTCAAAGGTTGTGGATGTCTCATTCAGCATTTATATGATGCTTTCACGAACACAAAAATCTCACTCTTCCATCAACACATCCTTTTGATCACCTGGAAGTTGATTCTTAGACAGGGGGTAGTGTTACAGCTATGTATTTTTCACCCTTTACTTAGTGCATATGAACACTCTTTTATTTTATTAAGGGAAAACCTGACCTAGACACTGTGCTAGACATAGGGGATCTATGGGCCCTTCTAGATCAGTGGGCTTTATCTTCAGCTCTTTACCTTCACCCCACTGATCACCACACATATTTAAAACATCGTGATCATCACAGATCTCACCTCAGCCACCCCATTAGTGTGATGTGATCCCTTATCTTTAATTACCGTTGACATCTTCCATTCCACCCACCTGCAGCAGATCAACGGCTGGCAACCTCATGTAAATATTAATCTCCACTACAGGCCAACTCCTCATGTCAATCATGTTGGGCCTAGGGGATGGACTTATGTAGATACATATGTAGATCGGTACATAACATGCATCTACACGTAGAATAGTATATAAAGCGAGACTGGATGGAGCTAAGTCTCCAGTCTAGTCCGCTTGTTCCCCTCCTACGCATCATACTTAAGATAGTCTCTCTACTTGATGTCTAGAAAGATAGTGATTGCCTGCAAGCTTTGTAGTTGCAACAGTTATCACCCTATCATGAAAACAATGTCCATGGCCCGAACTTCCCCACACCACCCCCAGATCTTGTTGAGGGACAAGAAGAATATGAAATAGAATGAATCATACAGCATCGAGGGATGCCATCAGCCCACCAGTACCTGATCCGATGGAAAGGGTACTCCATGGAAGAAGAATCATGAGAACCTAAGCAGAATCTAAAACATTTGTCAGAGTTACTTGATGATTATAAAAGACGTCACCCTTGCGCTTTCTCCCTTCCATTTGCTTGCCCACCATGCTGCAGATAAACCTGCTCCACCTTCTTCTAATGGCTATTGAATTCGTGCATGTTGATGCCCCAGCTGTCACACCCTCCACAAATCCCAGCACTATCTGTGTTCCTACTACCAACCCTGAGAGGGTCTCTCCTACTCTCCCCATCGCCCCACGACCTGTCAACTTTGCCACTCTTGTTGGCAGTGTTCCCCAGTCCCATGTCTCCCCCATCTCAGGCAGAATCCAATCCTCGCCAACGTTTACCCCTCCGCCCAATCAGGAACCTTCTCCTGGACCCCCCTCATTCCTAGACGTCCATCACCCACAGCTTATCCATGTGCCAAGCTCAGACTCCCTTATCGCTCACTCTGGTTGGAACTCACAGATGCCCCTGGACATCTTAGCTTATCGACATGTTAACCACCTCCGAGAAGAACGCTTCACCAATAAGCATTATGTTCATTTCCATACACTTATGATTGACGATTGCCTTTGTGTTCCTATTAGTGTTTATTCCTCAGACAGTTCCCCTATTTATACATAGTTCGAAACAGCAATGCAGATTAACCACATCGCTGCCTTCGTATTCAGCTCAGGCCTAATCTTTCCTCACACCACCCTTGGCAGGACCATGCAGGGCTTTATCTATCATGTACGTTACCAGTTATACTTTCATGCCTTTCAGATGGGTTATGATACCTTCCTCCTTGATGTCGACAACCACTTCTGAGACCTCACCACTGTGGGTCAAGGACTTGGGAATGAAGTCCTGAGAGATGGATTGCCTATCCATAGGCAGACACTTAATGACTGGTGGACTGGTCAGAATGGTCGAGACCGCGTCTATCCTGAGCATCCCCACTTTAACCAGCATTGCTTCCAATGCAACTGTCTTAGGCACATCCAGTTATCCTGTCAGCAACATGTCTGCACAGGGTGCCTATGACGAGCACCTGGTCATTCTCTCGCCTGCTGCCCTGGATCTTCTCACCCCCTTGCCTCTCACCTCACCTCCCCTTGCGCTCAGTTCTTGTCCACATCTACTCCACGCTGACCTTAAGCCACATTCCGAAATAGACAAGTCATCTGTTGAGCCACTCCCTACCACACCTCTTGTCAGTCATCATCCTCCTCTCAGAACTCATATCATCTAGCACCATCCTCCCCCCACACTTCCTCACCATACAAGGATGGAGATGAGTTAGACAATGTCAGCTACGCTAATATCACTGGCTCCCCGGGACCTGCCTTCAGGGAATTGTAAGGAATCCTCACCGTAGCTTCAGGTTACTAAGGGGGTAATGTTATGATTCACTTGCAGGACGAACGTTTTCTCATTTCTTTCTCTTTTGGGCTAACCATTTCATTTCTCATGCTTAACTCATATCCTTCCATGTTGTTCCACAATGTACCACATATCTTATAAGCATGCTTATCTCCCACCATGTAGGTACTCTTTCTTTTTTGGTCTTCTCATGCCATTTGCACTGGCCTTTAATGTCTTTCTCTCACACGTGGATTCTTCTCTCTGTTTCTAATGCTGCTTTCCATGCCAGCCCTTAACTACTGTGACATGTAACCATCACACTTTTACCTCACTATATAAACCCTTCAACAGGGCTCTTCATCTTTCTTCTCTAGCTTAGTTCTACCTATGGCTTGTTGCCTAGTTAGTACTAGCAATCCATTTACCTTTGTTCCTTGCATCTTCGCTCTACCATTAAGTGAGTGCGTCACCCAACAGCCCATCAACCTTTGTGTGTCTGAACCCTTGACTTTATGACCCGTTAAGCCAAGCTAGGCTAATGGTATCCCTTGACCCATCAATACCCTTGACGGTACTCTCAATCCAGCATCCCCACGGCTGGTCCTACATTGTCATATATGAACGACTGAACCCTTGACCCTACTAGGTGTTAGTAGGTCTGCGTGCGACCTTACCCAAGGCCACGCATAACAAAATCCGCATTGTTGTATGTTGTTAAATCATATTCGGATAAATGAAGCACTTGTCAAGCATGATCTGACCCTTGGTCAAGATATAAACAAAACTTCTATTGTTACAAAACGAAACAAAGAAGAATGAAGAGAGGTCTGGAAGCAATGATCTTAAGGCAACAAGAAATCCAAGAAATGAATCATGAGACAAATAGAACTTGGGGATTTAGCAAACCATCCTTTAAATGATTTCTCTTTTTATGTTCTTTTTGCATCTCAATATGCTAATTTCAATCCTCTTTGAATTCCTAGATCCCATAAAATGGCATCTTCTTTTCCTTCCCCAGACTCCAAGATGGACTCAACAGCTATCTCTCACATTGAAATTCTTACCGGTCCAAAGAACTATTCTATTTGGAAAACCTGTGTCACTGGCATTCTCAAGGCATCGCTTCTATGGAAAATAGTAGATGGTATCTCTGTCTACACAGACATGATTTAAATCACAGGTCCCCCACTCATCACAGTTGCTGAAGCGCAAGCCAAGTGGATTGCTCTAGACAGCAAGGTCATCAGATTCCTCTTGCTTGTCATAAGTGATGCTTTACAGAGTCATGTTGTCTTCAACTATACTCCTCTAGTAGATCCTATGACTGGGGCAATCACAAATACCTGTCCATCTCTTGTGAAAAAGCTTTGGGATAAGCTTGAATCGCTTTTTCAACCAGCTGGTGCTGCTGCACAATTCAATGGCTGAACAAAGATCAAACATTTTTATCTTACAATTAACAACATAGACAAACAGATCATGCAAATCATTGGGCTCTTCCATGAGCTAACCAAAGCTGGTCTTTCTCTTCCAAAGAACTTTTATGTAATGATCATTCTAGCCAAACTCCCTCCTAAGTTACAAAACTGGGCATCTATCTTCTCTCTCACTACTAATTCCACAAACTTTATAGTTTTGACCTTACAAGGTCAAATCAAGAACAAATTAGCTTATTGTTCTGGGATTTGCAGATAGTTCAAACCACTTTCTGCTTGGATCTCTTCTGTCACTGAAACACAACAACTATCTGTTTCTCAAGCACAAGCAAATAGGACTAAGATCATTTGTCATGGTCCACCAAAGCAAAACAATTGATGACAACAAACACAGCAATTGATTCCTTCAGGATTGAATGCTCTGATGAATCACAAAGTACTGGCTCTCATGCTAAGGCTAGCGTTCACCCACAATGCCCACAGCCTTCCCAGATGTAATCTGGAGATTATAGAAATAAACAGATCCAGTGACATCAGAACAATTGAAAAGGAAAAGGTTGTGGACAAGTCAATGAAGTAGAAGGATTTGTTAACTTTGTTATCATCCCTCAAACTGAGGAGATTCCAAATGATGAAGATTCTTGCATCCAGTTTATCAATCACTACCTGATCAAACAAGAGGAGGACACTATCATGTCTGATGTCGCAGAACCAGGTTGGGATGGACAACCACATAATATAGGCATGGAAATAGGTTCGATTTCCAGTGGAGTTATATTGCCCTTTTGATGAAGATCCTTAAACAATGGCTAATGTTGAGAGATCTATGTCTGGACAGCCAGAAAAGAAGAAAGAGAAATAGAAAGCAGTTACTTTTTCAATTGGTGGTTTACCTTCACAAACATCACATTTTGTTAAAGATGTGAATCATTTTATCGTCTTCCCACCAAAAGTGGAGTCTACTTTACAACAATGCATGTCTTCATCCTCTTCCTACACTTGAAACAATTGTAGAGATGTTTCAGATTACGTCTATGACGAATCTCAAGAGGATTGGTCCCACATTGATCTTTATGCTTCTGTTTGCACCATTAAGGGATCTACTGAAACATCAAGTTTCTCAAAGGATCACTGGATGCTTGACAGTGGTTATACAGATCACATC
>JBBPTX010001128.1:0-12366 GCA_038094595.1 Pulveroboletus aff. annulatus | reverse complement strand
AGATACGTTCACCCCTATACGAATACAATGGCCATTACCCTTGCAGACTACATTGCAGCCCTAACCAACCCCAACACTGACTGGAACACACAATTAAACAATATTGCATTGTACACCGCAGAACAAGAAGCTCGTTATCACAGTATAAGGGACGAGATAACAAGGATAAGTGACGCAGTAGCAAATATAGAGAGACTCGTCACTACACTTGCACAAGGACAAGTAAAACCGCCCACGAGACAGCCAACCCCAAGTGGATCTGGAGCAGCACAAATGAAGCCGACTATCAATACATCACGAAAGGTAGAAGTCTTTGCAGATCCAGGAGACTTCGATGGATCATTTGCCAAGTTCGATGAGTGGTGGGCAAAGATCCAAGCATGGATCCAAATCAACCAACATGCCATAACCCCTCACAGCAGAGATGCAATACTAGCAGTACTATCATGATTAAAAGGGCCAAGGGCAGGACCTTTCGCGCAATTAAGACTACAAAGGCTCTACACAAACCAAGGATATAGTTGGACAGATCTTGAAGGAGAACTAAGAGATCTGTTTAGAGGTAGCAATGTTAAGGATAGAGCCACGAAAAAGATAAACAATATGAAACAAGGAAACACCCAACCAATCGATGATTTCCTTGTCAAATGATATGCAGAATACGAAAAGGCTGAACTAGGAGACCCTCATGGAGTATATCTCCTGGAACAAAACGTCAAGAGATATATCATGGACTATATCTGGAAAAATGGACTAAGAAAAACAACAGTTCATGAAACAATGGAGACATTAAGAAGCGTAGGACATCACCTGGAAAGTTTAGATCTTATCAGAGGACGAACACAATTCAGATTCGGATCTAAGCCCAAAGATCCAAATGCAATGGACATTGGTGCAGCTCAAAAGGGAGCTAAATCTTGCTACAACTGTGGAGAAACTGGCCACTTCACAAAACAATGCAAGAAGCCCTCCACTAAATGCGATCTTTGTGGATGGTCAAACAGCCACAAGAAAGACTTTCGAAGAAGGCAGGTACGAAGTACGTCCTCGGATGACATTAAAAGCACCGAACACATTTACACCCCCGGCACACAAGCCGAAAAGGGAAAGGGACGAGACCCCACAGCAGCAATAAGGGGCATGTCATTTGAAGAAGCCAGGGCGTTCTTCAGGGACGTCGAAGATGCCGAGAATAAGAAGTCGGCAAAAGGCAGAGCCTAGATTCAGAAACTGGGTCTAATCTAGGCGAAGGTAAGCATAAGCAGGTACACTTTCCAACGGACAATCGTTTCTCTAGTTTACATGTTTACGATACGGAAGCAGCACCTTCTACTATCATATCTTCTTCTTTGCCGATAGAGGAGTCCTCTCAGAGGCTTGGCTGGGGTGTTACACCAGTGCTTAATTCCTCTTCTAAGAAAGCTAACCCTTTGATCTCCCCTGCAGATCAAATCCCAGACGAAGGTATCTTTTGTAGATCACTCAAAATAGATAACGAACTAAAAATGAAGATAAAGGTAAAACCCAAAAATACTGATCAGGATTTCATTTCAGTATCCACACTCTTGGACTCAGGTGCAAACTGCATCTTTGTAGATAATGTATTCGCAATGCAACATGCACTTCCACTCAGGCAACTCGCATAACCTCTCACCGTCTATAACGTAGATGGTACCCAGAACGAAGCAGGCAAGATCATGCATGTTGCGTCACTCTTGCTAGATTACAAAGGACATCGAGAGGTAGTCGAAGCAGAAGTCACCAGCTTGGGAAAGAATCAAATGGTGATCGGCTACTCTTGGCTAAAGAAACATAATCCAGACATCAATTGGAAGACTGGGGAGATCAAATTAAGAAGTTGTGGAAGAGAATGCTGGGAGCTTAGAGACAAAAGCGTCTATCTTAGGCTCTTAGAGAAAGAAGAGCAGGAAGCTCAATATAAAGTCTACGAAAAGATAAAAACATTGGAAAAGGAACAAAATGAAAAACAGGAACGAAACATTAGAATAGGGCAAGCAATAGATGAGAAGCTCAAAACTCTCATGGATCAAAAGAAATCTGCCACAGAACTTGTGCCAGAATGCTACCATGAGCACCTTAAAGTATTCGAAGAGAAGGCATCAACCAGAATGCCTACTCGAAAATCCTGGGATCACACTATAGACCTTAAAGAAGACTTTCAGCCGAAGAAAGGAAGATTAATACCCCTGAGCGCAGATGAATAGAGAGAAGTATCAGATTGGCTAGAAGATCAATCATCGAAAGGATATATCAGACCTTCCAAATCTCCTCAGACATCACCTGTTTTCTTCGTGCCAAAGAAAGATGGACGAAAACACATGGTATAGGACTATCGATATCTAAACTCGCAAACAGTGCAAAATAACTATCCACTCCCTTTGATTTCCCAACTCGTAGATCGACTGAAAGGAGCTAAACTATTTACCACGTTGGATCTCAGATGGGGATACAACAACGTACGCATCAAGGAAGGCGACGAGTGGAAGGCAGCCTTTGTCATGCATAAAGGAACCTTCGAACCATTGGTTATGTTCTTCGGGTTATGCAATTCTCCAGCCACCTTTCAAACAATGATGAATGAATTATTCGCAGATATGGAAGACGTCATAGTAGTCTACATCGACGACGTCATGATATTTACTAAAACAAACGATGAACGAGAGCATGCAGAAATCGTCAAAAAGGTACTAAAATGTCTAGAAGAAAATGATCTTTTCGCCAAACCAGAGAAGTGTCATTTCTTCAAGAAAGAAGTTGACTACTTAGGGATTGTTACAGCTATATATTTTTCATCTTTTACCTTGTGCATACAGACGCTTTCTTTATCTTATCAAGGGAAAACCCGACATAGACACTGTGCCAGATACAGGGGATCTAACGGGCCCTTCTAGATCAGTGGGCTTCACCTTCAACTCTTCACCTTCGCCCCACTGATCACAGCACGTATTTAATACATCGTGATCATCACAGCCCTCACATCAGTCACCCCATCACTGTGATGTGATCCCTTATCTTTAATTACCATTGACATCTTCCATTCTACCACCTGCAGCAGATCAACAGCTGGATACCTCATGTACTTATTAATCTCCGACTCCTCATGTCGATCATGTTGGGCCTAGGGGATGGACTTATGTAGATACGTATCTAGATTGATACACAACATGTATCTACAAGTAGAATAGTATATAAAGTGAGACTGGATGGAGCTCAGTCTCCAGTCTAGTTCTCTTGTTCTCTGCCTACATAGTAGTCTTAAGACATCTTCTCCTCTCGACATCTATCTGATAGTGATTGCCTGCAAGAAATTGTAGTTGCAACAGAGACAGTCCCCACTACTATAAACGCCTGGTTGAAGAAGGCTGTCACCTTCCAAACCCATATGGAGTGTGCTTGAGAAATCTCTGCTTGCCACAAGACTCCCACTTGCCATACATACCATCAGTACAACACCCCTGCCCCCACTAAAGACCCCAACACCATGGACATTGACGCCATTCGTCTCCAACAACTCACCCCCACTGAGTGAGAGCAATGCCGCAAGGAAGGTAAATGCTTCCGCTGCCGCCAGAAAGGACATCAGGCTACCACCTGCCCTACATTTACTTCAAATACCCCGAGGCCGAAGAAGGTTGTTCGAAAGGTCATAGAAGTGGAAGTCGAGGATGAAGAAGAAGTCCCTCAACTACAAGAGACAGATGATGAAGACAACGACAAAGAACCAAAGGTGTCTCACATCGCCTTTACCTCCCAGGATTTTTGAAACAGAATGCTGCCTCGACGTCAGTAGTTCCTCCTATTACGTGTGTGCCTGTACTTGTATCCATATCCAAGAAATCAATGCGTATTTCTCTGCAACTCATTGATCCCTTGCACACCATGAAAACCGTCGACACTCACGCCCTCATCAATAGCAGCACAGACATCAACTGCCTTGACTGGGATTTTGCCCGAAAACACCGACTCCCCCTCGACAAACTCCCGACGCCTATCCCTGTCAACAATGTCGATCAAACCCCCAATGCCAAGGGGGCCATCCAATACACCGCCTCCCTCTTTATCAACATAGATGGAATCGCTCAGCAAGTAAACTTCCATGTCATACACTGCAGATCTGAGAACGTGATTCTCAGGATGCCCTGGTTACGACTCACGAACCCCTCCATTGACTGGTCGTCACAGACGATCAACATCCCTGAAACAGTAAATGAGTCAGCCTCTCTCTACCACATCCACGTCGCTGATCTTAAGCGACACGATGATGCCCAACCTCGAACACCCCCTTCGAGACTACCTCGCCATGTTATGGTCGAAACTATTCCCGACCATACCCTCTCCACGTTTCTCGATATGTCAGATGGGAACCTCTACGTTCGCTGCGCACTTCACACCAACTCTTGTCAACGAGTCCTCAAATCGGGATCCCGATACTGTTACAGCTATATATTTTTACTCTACACATACAGACACTCTCTTTATCTTATCAAGGGAAAACCCGACTTAGACACTGTGCTAGACACAGGGGATCTACGGGCCCTTCAGATCTGCGGGCTTCACTTTACCTCTTCACCTTTCGCCCCACAGGTCACAGTACGTATTTAATACATCATGATCATCACAGACCTCACACCAGTCACCCCATCACTGTGATGTGATCTCTTATCTTTAATTACCATTGACATCTTCCATTCTACCCACCTGCAGCAGATCAACAGCTGGTAACCTCATGTACTTGTTAATCTCCGTTACAGGCCGACTCCTCATGTCGATCATGTTGGGCCTAGGGGATGGACTTATATAGATACATATCTAGATTGGAACACAACATGTATCTACACATAGAGTAGTATATAAAGAGAGACTGGACAGAGCTCAGTCTCCAGTCTAGTTCTCTTGTCCACTGCCTACAAAGTAGTACTAAGATAAACCTCTCCTCTCGACATCTATAAGATAGTGATTGCCTGCAAGGAATTGTAGTCACAACACTAGAACTAGACTGTCTTCAATCTTTCACCCAATCACTATCGAATGAACGCGCTACAAGCCTCTTGCTTGCTCCCCTTTGGCTCTAGCAAGTGAGCGCGTTATAAAGTCACTCTAGGATAAGCACTAACAGGGGCCACTATCAAGTGACCATCTCTTTTCACCGTTCCCTTCTCCCTTTACAATCTTATCTCCAATACGTCGACACCACCAGACCTTGGGAAATAGCCGTAGTACCAGTAGCACAAGGAGAACCCGTAGTAGAGCCCAGGGAGAACTTGTCCACAACAGCGAGCACAGGGAGTGAAGTAGATTCAAATGACTGGCCTGAAGTCACAGCCACAGAAGAAGAATTTTGGAGATTAGTCGAAGAAGATCTCCAACCCCACAGTATCGGCAATGAAGGTGACGTAGATGTCATCACCACGGACATCAGATTCACTGGGGATACCTATTATTGGAACTCCACGCCTTCACATCAAAGTTTAAGCCCTGCCACCAACTTAGCGTCATTAAGGTATCCAACCACTCCATTAAGAAGCCCCACAGCAGACCCTTTTGCGTGGCCAGAAGAACCACATAACATTCGCCTAAATGCCATATTAGGGGCGGCACGTGCAGAAGAAGAAATCGTCCTAGCCAGAAGATGATACAGAGAAGAAAGCCTTGAAGCTTTATATGCAGATGTAGAGGATCAACCATGAGTTAAGAGACAACGTCATGAGCAAACAATAAAGAGAAACGACAGAGGCAGTCGCATTTAGTTAAGGGTACAACAGAGAAAAACATACAAATACTAGTTACCACCTCGCACAATCACAATGTCTTTCATTCCTACCACCACACAAGATCTCCTTACCATCTTCACAGATCAAAATGGGGATAACCTTCAAGCTATTGGGCAATTCACCCAAACACAAGATCAGAGATACGAGCATCTTACAAACGAAATAACAAGGCTAAATAATGTGTTAGCAAGGATTAAAGCAATGATACAAAACCTTACTCCCCAAGCACCACCAGCGCCACCCCCAGTCCAGCCAGCACCAGTAGTCACCCCTAGAGGAGGAGCATCCTCAAGGAAAGTAGAAGTATTCACGGATCCAGGGGATTTTGACGGATCATTTGCCAAATTTGATGAATGGTGGGCAAAGATACAAGTGTGGATACAGATCAACCAACACGCCATTGCACCACAAAGCAGAGATGCAATATTAGCTGTCTTATCAAGGCTAAAGGGGCCAAGGGCAGGACCCTTTGCTCAACTAAGGCTACAAAGACTTTACACGAACCAAGGATATAGCTGGGCAGATCTCGAAACGGAATTAAGAGATCTCTTCAGGGGAAGTAACGTCAAAGACAGAGCCACAAAAAAGATAAACGAAATGAAACAGGGAAACACTCAACCAATAGATGATTTCCTTATCAAGTGGTATGCAGAATACGAGAAAGCGGAACTAGGAGATCCACATGGGGTGTATCTTTTAAAACAAAACGTGAAAAGATACATCATGAATTATGTCTGGAAAAATAACTTAAGAAGAACAACTGTCAATAAAACTATGCAGATGCTCAGAGATGTAGGACATCGTCTCGAAAGCTTAGACTTGATTAGGGGACGAACACAATTTAGGTTCGCACCCAAGGCCAATAAAGACCCAAATGCAATGGATATCAGTGCGGCTCAAAAGGGAGTCAAATCTTGCTACAATTGCGGCAAAACAGGGCATTTTGCCAAACAGTGCAAGAAGCCCAGCACAAAATGCGATCTTTGCGGATGGTCAAACAGCCACAAGAAGAACTGCCGAAGAAGGCAGGTAAGAAGCACGTCTTCGGATGACATTAAAAGCACCGAACACATTTACACACCCAGCACACAAGCCGAAAAGGAAAAAGGACGTGATTCCACAGCAGCAATAAGGGGCATGTCGTTTGAAGAAGCAAGGGCATTCTTCAGGGATGTCGAAGATGCCGAGAACAAGAAGTTGGCAAAAGGCAGTGTTACGAATTGATTTCATGAAACTGACTTTTTCACTTTTATCTTATCTTATCACACAATGATCTTATCTAAAGATCACTCCTTTCACTATTCCCTCACCTTTTCATCCGATTAGATTAGATATGATGTCATCATGACATCACAGGTCTAGGTACCTCACCACATATGCATTACTTTAATTCCCTTGCTCTAGACCTACTTCACTCTTTTCACCTTTCCATTCTTTCATATGTATACCACACCTAGTCAGCATGTACACTGCCCTACTCCAACATTACATCATACCCTATACCTCTACCCTTCGCCCAGCTGACTTAGAACACTTGTATCTCCTACTGTATTACTAGTATAAATATACGGGACACTTGGGGATACTTCCCTAAGTTGTTCCACTTTGATCACTCCTATTCTCTTGCCCAAGTCGGATCCAGCTCCACTTGTGAACGTACAGTCACAGCAAGGTCGCCTCTTCCTATTTACCCGAATATCCAGAGCAACTTTGAGAGTTCACCCATACGCTCCCCAATTCATCTCATCCGTCATCCTTGACTGATCAGATCTCTTGTCTCGCTCCTTCATAGATAAGATTTCTAGTTCAGCTCCCTCGCTACAAAGATCGTAGAGAGTAGTCGCTTCAGGCAGAGCCTAGATTCAGGAACTGGGTCTAATCTAGGCGAAGGTAAGCGTAAGCAGATACACTTTCCAACGGACAATCGTTTCTCTAGTTTATATGTTTACGATACGGAAGTAGCGCCTTCCATTATTATATCTTCTTCTTTGCCGATAGAGGAGTCCTCTCAGAGGCTTGGCCAGGGCGTTACACCGGTGCTTAATTTCTCTTCAAAGAAAGCTAAACCTTCAATCTCTCCTGCAGATCAAATCCCAGATGAAGGAATCTTTTGCAGATCATTAAAAATAGATAACGAACTAAAAATGAAGATAAAGGTAAAACCTAAAAATACTGATCAAAGTTTCATTCCAGCATCAGCCCTCTTGGACTCAGGTGCAAACTGTGTCTTTGTAGATAATGTATTCGCAATGCAGCATGCACTCCCACTTAGACAACTCGCACAACCCCTCACTGTCTATAACGTAGATGGTACACAGAATGAAGCAGGCAAGATCACACATGTTGCCTCCCTTCTATTAGACTACAAAGGACATCAAGAGATAGTTGAAGCAGAAGTCACCAGTTTGGGAAAGAATCAAATGGTGATCGGTTATTCCTGGTTGAAGAAACACAACCCAGATATCAATTGGAAAACTGGGGAAATTAAACTAAGAAGTTGCAGAAAAGAATGTTGGGAGCTCAGAGATAAGAGTGTTTATCTCAGGTTATTAGAGAAAGAGGAGCAGGAAGCTCAATACAAAGTCTACGAAACAATTAAAACATTAGAAAAGAAACAAAACGAAAAACAAGAATGAAATATTAGAGTAGGACAAGCAATGGATGAAAAGCTCAAATCCCTTATGGATCAAAAGAAGTCCGCTGCAGAACTTGTGCCAAAATGTTATCACGAGCATTTAAAAGTATTTGAAGAAAAGGCATCAACCAAAATGCCCACACGAAAATCCTGGGATCATGCCATAGATCTCAAAGAAGACTTCCAACCAAGGAAAGGGTGATTAATACCCCTGAGTGCAGACGAACAAAAGGAGGTATCAGACTGGCTAGAAGATTAGTCATCCAAAGGATACATCAGACCTTCCAAATCCCCTCAAACGTCACCAGTCTTCTTCGTGCCAAAGAAAGACAGGCGAAAACGCATGGTACAAGACTATCGATACCTCAACTCACAAACAGTGTGAAACAACTATCCCATCCCCCTCATTTCACAACTCGTAGATCGGCTAAAAGAAGCTAAGTTATTTACTACGTTGGATCTCAGATGGGGATACAACAATGTACGTATCAAGGAAGGTGACGAATGGAAAGCAGCCTTCGTCATGCATAAAGGGACTTTCGAACCTCTAGTTATGTTCTTTGGATTGTGCAACTCTCCATCCACTTTCCAAACCATGATGAACGAACTATTTACAGATATGGAAGACATCGTAGTAGTCTACATCGATGATGTTATAATATTTACCAAAACAGACAATGAACAGGAGCATGCAGATATCATCAAGAAAGTGTTGAAACGTCTAGAAGAGAATGATCTCTTCACCAAGCCAGAGAAGTGTCATTTCTTCAAAAAGGAAGTTGACTATTTAGGAATGGTTGTAGGACAAGATGGGATCAAGATGGATCGAAAGAAGGTCGATGCCATCTTAGATTGGCCAGCACCCACCAATGTGAAAGGGGTGCGAAGCTTTCTCGGTCTTGCCAACTACTATTGCCGCTTCATAGAAGGATACGCGCAAGTCACCAGACCTTTGAATGACCTCCTAAAGAAAGATGTCCCTTGGAAATGGGACTCTCCACAGCAAGACGTGTTACGATTCGCTCGCAGGACAAACTTCTTTTTCTTTCTTTCCCTCTTGGACTAATACTTTCCATTTCTCACGCTTGACTCCATTCCTTCCACATCATTCTATGATACTCCATCCATCTCGTAAGCGTGCTTATCCTTCACCGCACAGGTACTCTTTTTCTTCTGATCTTCTCACGTCGAATGCGCTGACCCTTAATGTCTCTTTCTCATGCGTAGTTTCGCTATTGGACTTCTCTTTCTAATGCCGTTTCCTACGCCAGCCCTTAACTAATGTGACACGTAACTGTCATAGTTTTTCTTCACTATATAAACCCTTCAACCAGGTCTCCTCGCTTTCTCCTTAGCTTAGTTCTACCTAGGGCTTGTCACCTAGTTAGCACTAGCAATCTACTTGCCTTTGCTCCTCAGTCTTCATCCTACTATTAAGTGGACGCTTCGCACGCGGCTTTACCACCTTCGAGTATCTCTACCCTCGAACCTTTGACCTGCCCATCAAGCTAGACAGATAGTTACCTTCGAACCCGTCAAAACCCTTGACGGTACCCCTGACTCAGCAACCCCACGGCTGATCCCCACGTCGTCGTATATACAAACGACCGATTCCATCGACCCTACTAGGCGTTAGTAGGTCTACGCGCGACCATACCCACGGTCACACATAACAAAAGAACTAAGCTACCTCCTCATTTGGGTACTACCACGTACGCCGCCCACCATAGCTTCTTACTCAAACACTCAAACAACCGATCCCCATTGGAACCCTCGGGAACCTCTTCGCACTTCACATTCAGACTCCTCTGACACCCCTGACGACCCCAACCAAGCATATTGGGACGAAGACCACGACAAGCCTATATTAGACTCTGACGAAGAACTCGCTACCCGAGATCTCTCCCACAGTTTCTCTGCCTCCGTACAGATACTGCACCCCCAGACGCCCCCATCCCCGACACCCAGACAACAGACCGGCCATATCTTTCCCCCGATCCCTCGTCCCCCGTCGCCCACCATGACTACCAAACCCCTCAAACTCCACATCGGAACTCCAGAAAAATACGATGGAGACTACAAGACGGCCAAACAATGGTTTGACTCCGTAGCCTTCTATCTCAATGTCAACGCGGAGGTCTACACTTCTGACCCAAAACGCATCGCCTTCGCATTATCTTATATGACTAAAGGCCCCGCACTTACGTGGGCCGACACCTTCCAAGCCTCGAAAATCGCAGCCGATGGCTCGATCTCAATGGGCTCTTGGTCCGACTTCCGTGATGCCTTCATCTTGGCGTTTAAACACCATGACACCACAGGAAATGCCATCGCTTGGCTCACCACCACTCGCATGATCGCCACCAAGAACGGTGGATACAACCCCTCGTTAACTGAGTATAATGCTCAGTTTCAAAACCACTGCACCATCACCAGCATCACAGACAACAATGTCCTCATCGGATACTGCTCAGCTGTGATCCCCGAAGCCCTCATGTGCTGAATCCTAGCCATGGAAATGGTTCCCACTACCGTAGATGCATGGATAAAGAAAGCTGTAACATTCCAGACTCATATGGAACGTGCTCGAGATATCGCAGCCCGCCACAAAACTCCCACATGCCACACGTATCACCAATACACCACCCCCACCCCTGCAAAAGACCCCAACGCCATGGACGTCGACGCCATCCAAATCCAACGTCTAACCCCTATCGAAAGAGAACAATGCCACAAGGAGGGAAGATGTTTCCGCTGCCGTCAGAAAGGACACCGGGCGAATAACTGCCCTATGTTTACCTCAAATACCCCAAGGCCGAGGAAAGCCGTCCGGAGGGTCACAGAAGTCGAAACCGGGAACAAAGAAGAAGTTCCTCGACTGATAGAGATCAATGACAAAGAAGACGACAAAGAAACAAAGGTGTCTCGCGTCACCATTACCTTCCTGGATTTTTAAAACAGGACGCTGCCTCGACGTCAGTAGTTCCCCCTAGTACGTGTGCACCTGTACTTGTATCCACCTCAAAGAAGTCAATACGAATCCCTCTGCAACTTATTGACCCATCGCACACCATGAAAACCGTCGACACCCGCGCCCTCATAGATAGCAGCACAGACATCAATTGCCTCGACTGGGACTTTGCCGGAAAACACAAGCTTCCCCTAGATAAACTTCCGACGCCTATCCCCGTAAACAACGTCGACCAAACCCCTAACGCAAAAGGGGCCATCCGCTACACCGCCTCCCTCTTCACAAACATCGATGGAATCGCCCAGCATATACGCTTCCATGTCATGCACTGCGGATCTGAGAACGTGATTCTCAGGACGCCCTGGTTACGCCTCACAAACCCTTCTATAGACTGGTCTTCACAAACGATCAGTATCTCTGAAACGACAGACAAGTCGGCATCCTTATATCACATCCACGTCGCTGACCTCAAACGACATAATGATGCCCAACCTCAGATACCCCCCTTGAAACCACCTCGCCATGTTCTAGTTGAGACTGTCCCCGATCACACCCTCTCCACATTCCTAGATATGCCAGATGGGAACCTCTATGTTTGCCGTGCACTCCACGCCAACTCTTGTCAATGGATCCTCAAGACAGGGTCCAGATTTCACCAGACACACCCAAAGTTGGTGGCTAAACTAACCACCGCCACTGAACTCGCAGCCGCTGCCGAAAAGGCTAAGCCAAAGGTTACTGTTGCGACTACAAGTCTTTGCAGGCAATCACTATCAGATAGATGTCAAGGGAAGGGATGTCTTTAACACTACTTCGTAGGTGGAGAACAAGAGAACTAGATTGGAGACTGAGCTCCGTCCAGTCTCGCTTTATATACTATTCTATTTGTAGATACATGTTGTGTATCGATCTAGATACGTATCTACATAAGTCCATCCCCTAGGCCCAACATGATCGACATGAGGAGT